>CAJRST010037777.1:5121604-5232716 GCA_907169785.1 Menidia menidia
GTAGCTGTATGCACCACTGAAAGTCTTTACTCTAAGTGATGCCTTGTGCATCACAATTACTCACACACAGCCCCGCATCAGACCATGAGCTGACTTTTGTGTTCATGTGAATGTGGGCCGCAGCAGTAGCCGATGACAGCTTAATTCCCAGGCAGGACCCCCCCTGCTGAGGCCCGCCGTTTGTATGATCTGACAGACGGAGATCAGACTGAGGAGAGATGAGTGGGAACCCACCGAGCCTGCTCAGGTTTCTGGGCGCTGTGAAAAGATTTGTCCTGTCCATTCAGATCTGATGGAGTTTCCCATGTTCTGCGCTGCAACAGGTTTTTGTTGGAGTATCTTTCTCATCAATGCGCACACAAGAGATACACGTAGGGCTGACGTTGTGTTTGGTTTAGTTCCTTGATGCCCCTAAAACTGCATGCCACAGTTTTGAACTCCTCTCTCGTCACAAATCAGGGGGAAGAGGGGTTCCGGCCAATTACTTTGGAAAAGGCAGGAAACAGGTAAACAGGTGAGGCAAAAAACACAAGAAAGGAGGGAGTGGGGTGAAATGAGCTGGAAAGAAGGGTGACCTCTGTTTAAAAGGGGTTGGATGTAGGGTCAACGCAAGCAGGAAAAGGGGAAGAGGGAGCTGCAGAAGAAGGATTAGGGGATGTGGAGAAAGAAGGGTGAACTGCTTAAATCGAGGTCAGACCGCGTCGCAGTCGAGGAGGGAGGGCAGCATTGTTTTTGAATATCTTATTTTAACAAAAGTGTGTTTTTTTTTTTAAATGTATCCGAGGAATGTGTTAATGCAATGTTGACCCTCTGAAGATGACACTGGGCAAACCTCCCTCAGGTGCTGAAATGGCACGAATGTGCCTTATTTTCCTGCTGATGACTCACACCGCCTCAGTCTCCGCACAGTTTAACGGATACAACTGTGATGCCAACTTCCACAGCAGGTTTCCTGGTGAGAAAACCGCACACAACGTTTGCTCTTCACAATCCACACTCCACAGGTGTGAACACTTTATACAAGAACTGTATAGCTTTTAAAAACTACCAAATCAGCTCCAGTTAAGCTTGGAAAACCACTACAGTAACTGTTACTGAGATAAGGGGTTGAGATACTTTTTTTTCTTTCTCACTGTCTGTTAACTGTTTTACATATAAGACTGCATGAAAAAGGGAATGTTAATAATTCAATCTTTACTCGTAAAAAACAAACAGACACAATACCAAAAACTGACTACATTTCATATTTGAAGTTCTGGCTCAAGTTTAAAAAGAAAAATGTTGAATATTGTTGCTTGTCTGCACTAAGACAGCTTTCAGACTTTCCTGGAGAGATAAACCTCAAAGCAGCACCAGAAGGTATCTGGAAAAGCAGGATATAAATACTTAACTCATTCCACTGCTTCTCCTGTAAATACATTTTATCCATTTTTTGTATGTGGCCGTTGACTTCATCTTGCTCATCTCAAGGGCAGTTTGACTTTTTACATATTAAGAGATGTTCTTTTTTGAATTTCAGTTCAATTTTCATTTTGAAAGTCAAACTGGATTTGAGCTTCAATGTTTATTTTTATAACGTAATGGTGGGCAAACATGGGCAGAAGCCCTTATTTTTTACATAAGCATAAAGAACATTTTACTGATTTGACAAATGTGAAAGCATCCAAGTAAATCTAGATTCATATTTGATAAATTCTTGCTTTTTGAGTATGGATATAATGTCCCTGTAGTTGCACAGCTTAAAGTAAAAATGCACTTTTGACCTCCCTGTGTGCCCCTGAAGCTGAACGGGACATCAGCGTTTACTGTGGGGTTCAAACCATCACTCTGAAGATCAATTTCTGCCCGGTGCTCTTCTCGGGATACACCGCTTCAGATTTGGCTTTGAACGGTCGTCACGGTGACGCTCAGTGCCGCGGCTTCATCAACAACAACACCTTCCCCACGGCGGTCCTGTTCAGTGTCAGTCTCAGCACTCTGGAGGCTTGTGGTAACAGCCTGGTGGTAAAGACTACAAAAATCCCTAAACATGAAGTTGATTCAATCAATATTCAACTGCATCATGTCAGTTATTGACCTGAGCAAAGTCAGTGGCTGAGTTGTTTTTCTCTGCAGGTCAGCACAGCCTTGGGGGCCAACGCATATGGGAACATGTCTCTAGTACAAATTGGGAATATCTCAGGCTATATTGACACCCCCGATCCTCCGACAATAATCAGCTACCTGCCTGGTTTGTTGTATAAATTCAGCTGCAGCTACCCGCTGGAGTACCTGGTCAATAATTCACAGCTGGCTTCGTAAGTTTATGTGAAAAAATCCAAAAGAGTCTTTGACATTTCAGGTGTGGCTTACTGCATTCTTGTTAAGATTTATTCATTTTAAAAACATCTGTGGTGACAGTTAAGCTCCTTATAAATAAGCCAGAGTGACTCGGTGTCCTGTGATTTTTTAAGAGCCATTTGTTTTAATAAATGTTCATTTTCTTATGACCTACTCTCTAACTCAGATGCATACTTTATCTAAACCTTGGGACTCAAGTCAAGCAACAAAATATTCCTCTGCATTCCAGATCAAAACTGCTGCTTTGATGCTGTTTTCGAAGTAAACACCCACTAATGTGTTCCGTCATTTCACAGCTCCTCCGCTGCTATTTCAGTCAAGGACAGCAATGGCACATTTATTAGCACGCTGAGTATGATCTTGTACAATGTAAGTAAAGATCTGGTTTCAAGTTTCCATTTCTGTGACGATCAAAGTTATCTCTAACATCTATAGCTTAATCACTTGTCAATTTATCAATCAATCAACCAACCAAGAAATCTCTCGGGAAGAAAAAATGTCAATGTCTTGAAATATTTTTTAATGTTAAGAACTGTTAAGATCTTATCATTAACATTAAGATTAATCCCATTCGGTGACTATTCACATCTGCACTTTTGGCAATTTTTTAGGCAAAAAGACACAACCATTCTCTGATTATTCTTCTCTGAGTCTGTGCTGGATAACCATAATCTAGACCACAGACTTTTAAGCACTAATGTAGTGTCCCGGCTCCTTTCAATGGAATAGTTGGCAAAAAACAAAAACAAAACATAAACAAAATATTTCAAACCGTGCAATCTATTAATTCCTAATTTTCAAGTATACAGTTTTAAAAAGTATTTTTCTCTTGAACATTTGTCCTGCAGGATACTACATACAACCAGCCTCTGTCAATCCCAATGGCCGGCCTGTCTCTGAAAACCAGAGTGTTTGCAGCAGTGAAAGCCACAAATTTAGACAAACGGTACCCAATGACACGTCATTTTTCACTTCTGACTCTTTTGGCTAATTTTTCGATATGATCATTATTAATGTTTGAATAGATATTGCTCACACGGCCCATATTTTGCCAATAAAACTGCCACATCAGGATTAAAAGATGATATTTCTAAAATGATCCGTCACAGCATTTTTTCCCACCATCATTTTTATAGATTTAGCCTTTTTACATCGCTTTGCCGACATTCATTATGCCATTATGTGATTACTGGACCCGAAGACGCCAGTCGCCAGCAAAGAAAGCCTTAGCTGTGTTTTCCTCTGCAGTTAGATCTCTATCCCATCTCATAGTTTTGTCCTCTTACAGATGGAATATCTTGATGGACTACTGTTACACAACCCCCTCAGGGAATCCTAATGATGAACTCCGCTATGACCTTTTCTTTGGGTAATTTTGCTGTGTGTTTTTCTTTTTGTGTGTGTGTGTGTGTGTGTGTTGAAGATGAGGACTGCACAAACGACAAAAAGGGAGCCATTACCTTTTCATGCTCTCAGCATGGCTTATCCTGATAAAGGCCACAGTAGTTTTTCCCGACCAAACAACTATTAGCTAAAGTGTGTATAAACCCCAGCCTGTTGCTTTGTGTTCTTGTTAATGCTTAAAAGGGTGTGTTTGTGTTACTCTGACACAGCTGCTATAAAGACCCACAAACAACAGTTTTCGAGAATGGAAAGAGTCAGATGGGACGCTTTTCCTTCGAGGTTTTCCGCTTCGTGAAACACAGACACCAGAAGATGTCGACTGTGTTTTTGCACTGCGTCACAAAGCTGTGCCGCGCCGACGACTGCATCATGCTCATGCCAGTAAGGCCGAAAACCCCCAGATTGCGTACTGTATGCGCCTCTTGACCCTGATGAGGACTGAAGTCTGCTGATGTGATTGGCAGATTTGTGGGAGGCGACGCAGGCGGGATGGAGAGCAGAGCCTTAATTCCCAACCTGCGGCATCTGGGAACGCCATCATTACAGCTGGTCCAATCATCACCAGGAGCGGTATGAGCATTACACTCACTGGTAGACGAACAATTTTACAGATGTGCTGATTTTTCCATCCCGAAAGCAGTAGACTAAAAGGAGTTTACTCATAAGAAAACGTCATATCTTTTTTTAGATCTTTTTTAAAAATTAAATAAAAAAATAAAACTGAAATTTCATTAGTTGGTTCTAATTTAAATCTGGTACAAGAAATATCATAAGTTTATTTCAGTTCAAATTGAAGTAAAAGTTAGTTGGATAGCTCAACATACCCACATGGTCATTTCAAGTCTTACACTAATGAATACTTTGAAATGTTATTTTTCAGATGAAACTCCTGTTAACAACTCCCAACTAGGTAAGTAATGTTATGATCAGCTCATAGGCAGGAAAAACTTCTGAAAAAGAAACAGGCAAACTCAAACCATGAATTCACATTTACGAAAAGGTTTGTTTTTTTCATCTTTCCATCCATCAGCACCCCGTCATCTCTCTCAGACAATGAACCCTGTGACCAGCGCACTGATCTCTGGTGTGGTCATCCTGGGTGGGGTCAGCGTGGGTTTCTTTCTGCTGTCGCTCCGCCTCCTGCAGAAGTCTCGCCCACCCCCCGCCGCAGCCTCAGGTGTTTGGAACCCCAACTTTAAGTGACCGATGTATAATATTTTCACATGTCCGAACTGTTCCCTGGCTTCTCCAGGTGTTTGCTTACCCTGATACACGCATTATTCCATTTTATATATGGTTTAGGTATTTATTGCCTTCAATACCTCATTTTTAAACATTTTTTGGGTCTGTAGATATTTCTAGAAACGGCTGAATTATGGAATTACATAAAATGATTAGATATGATGTGTCATTTTTTGTGAACAAACACTGGACATTGGTTAAAAAAGTCTTGCGTTGGTCTGTTTTGAGTAGATAAAAAAAATAGCAGAACCAAAGTTCTGACCTTTCTCTCAAAGGAGAAGCAAAGTTGTTTTGTTGATTTTTTTTAGTAAAAGGTTTGCATTTTATCATTGTAAAATGTTGACATTGTTGAGATAAAGAAATGAATACGCAGTGTTCTCTAAAGAAAAAATATCAAAGCTCTCATTTGCATTATAAAGTTTAAACTATATGATAATATGTTTGAGATGTAGAATTTGTAAAAAAAATATGTCTGAATCTAAAATAAAAGTTGTTAAACCTACAGTGGCTTATGTTTGTGATCTATTTATGTTCGTAATTTGTTATTCACAAACCCTAATTGCCATAAAACCTATGTTTAAAAAAAAACAGCTCAAAGTTAATTCAATTGGAACTTACTTCTTTGCCAGTCACAAATAAACTCCCTTTCACCTTCGTCAATTATCGACTTTACTGTAAAATATAAGCAAAACTTACATTTGACGCCAGAAGCATAAAAAAAAAAACGCTGGAACAGATGTATGTTTACCAGTTTATTCTCTCTCCTCATTACAATGACACTTTTTAATAGTTTTGGAACTGAGACCTCTGAATACAAGATTACAGCAGCTGTTAGGTCTTCGGTTGTTGCCTGGTTCTTCCCTTAATGGTGGTCCAGAAGTTTTCAATGAAAGACAGTGGCCAAATAAGCACACACACCCTATGTCGAAAGGGCCATGTCGTTGTGAATAGTGCACCGTGGGGTCTGGTCCGCTTTTGTCCTGCTGAACTGTCACTGATCTCCCATGGAGAGACGTCCCTCTTGCAGCAGCATTTGTCTCTCCAAAACTCTAATAGACACCTCCGTGTCAGTGATACGTTTCACAAATCACCCGCGCCACAGGTACCGATTCATTCCCACATCATCATGCCTTTTCCTCTGTGGCTTTCTCTAATAGGAGCCTGAAAGGTCTTCCTCATCTTTGGCATTTTGAAACCAGACATGGTTTTATTTCCTGAGAGCAGATGAAAACCGGACTGGACTGAACACAGAACTTGAGTCCACTGTCTTTCTATCCATTTGGGATGCGCTTGTGTCCGCGGGGCTTGATGAGGTTTCTTTGCGGGGTTGATATATAAATTACTCCTTTTGTCATACAGTTTCAGGTTACATTTCTGGATGCCGTGGCAGATCGTGTTGAGTGAAAATTGTTTTACGAGGTCCTCCTGAGCCCATGTGGCTTTGTTGATCGGGATGGTGTGGACAATTTCTCATGCTGAGACTTCAAAGATCATGTCCAACGGTGGTTTTCAGCCGAGGCCCTTTTGTATCGAAAAATCTTTTCACCCAATCTTGACACCCTCACGTGTCACCAGTAAATCCACCAGCTGTGGAACCTTGGAGAAATCTGTTTTATGTGTAATCTCTTTATTTGTTCAGTGTTTCTTTCCATTTTTTTCATCTTTAGTTTGTTGCAACAATGTCTAGATTTGTTCATATCTCTTGAATGCACTGATGCTCATCAATGAAGCTAAAAGACTAAATCCTTTTGTTAAAGGGTGGAAATGGATAAAGTAAAGACTGCAGATATCATTTTGTGCTGGTCCGATATTTTCCCATGTTTTTCTTTAAATTTGTTTTCAATCTCAGAGGTCTCATATGGAACAAAGAGTCAATGCCATAGGTTGGCCCAGCACTGTCAGACGTCCTCCAGGAATGAACACAAACTTTGTGCATCCTTCAGGACAGCTGAGGTATAAGGTATAAATCAGTGGTTTCAATTGTGTGGAGGGATTTTTAAAATGCTTATTTCTTCTGAGGGTCATGATCAAGGTACAGAACAGCTAAAGAGACATTGTTGATTTGTGAACAGCCGGTGGTCTCCAGGGATTCCTGGCACAAAATAGGATCAGTGTATCTGTAACTTTAAAAAGGTGGAACAAAATACATTAAATAAATATGATAAATATTACTGAATAACATTGAAACCAGAAGAGTGAAGAGAGTGTAAGGACTAAGCAGGGACAACAACTCGTGTATATATGTAACAGATTGAAATAAATCAAATATAACACTGAATGTGTTCTGTTTCCATTTAGTCTTGTCTCAAATATAATAACATTTGTGACCAAATGTTTTATGTAATCATAGGTAGAGGCTCTAATGCATGTCCTTGTACCTGAACTGATTTAACTTGTCTGTCAGTTTTCGAAATGCCACAGTGAATGTGAATGTCCTATCTCCAGGAAACTGCATAAAACCCCCAGAATGGCCAAAGCCCATTTGATCTTTACCTGAATTAATCTTAGGGCTTTTTTTCCATAGTCATTTTCATCCCCACTTAATGTCTGTTGGTGGCCACAGCATCTCACGTGTCACACTTCGAGGGCGTTTTTGTGCCCTGAAGTCTCTGCTGCATTCACTGCTCCTCATCTCTCTAATCCCTCATTTCAACAGCCATTTTGTGATGCATTCAGCATTTACAATGTCCACAGATAACTGAAATGAGAGGAATGAATTCTATCATCCCCCCTCTCAGCTTACTATCAGCGATAATTGATTAAGCCCTCCTCCTGAAAATAGAAATGAGGCTGCGATTTGGCTTTGAACTTTGATTCAGAGTTCAGGTGAGTCATGAGCGAAAAGAATAAATTCTGGAAAGACCAAAAGAATATAAACGAGGGTGTGTGTGTGAGCAAGAGAACAGGAAGACTCTCAGCATGTCTACATGCTCACATCATGGCTGTAATAATAATAATCATGTGTCCTGCATTTGACGTGTTTTTCACATCTTTGACAAAAGATTGACAAAGACACCCATCCTCCAGCTTGACCCCAATCAGAGCTTTCTCTTCCCAGGTGGCTCATCTGACATGATCAACTTTCTAGCTGTCCTTCACCCATTTTAGGTCTCAGTTCAATTCTAAACAAAAAGCAGAATTTAAATAGTGCTTAATATATTTTTGGAATTTCTGCGTTGACTTCAGCATAAACACACTAATCTCATATTCTTGTAATAAAAAAAGGAAAAAAATGTGCTATGTTTACCTGCTTAACGAAGACATTTACAAGCTTTGAAAATAATAAATGTCAATCACCTTGTTGCTAGTTTGTTGCTAATAATACATCAAAGAACTATAGCCATAGTCAACTATACCCAAAAGCAGCTTGTGTGCAAATTTGTCAAACTGACACTCATCCAGGTCACATTAAACCACCATACACCTTGGAAGACAACAGATTCCACTTCCTCTATTGTGAGTGAGCTCTCACGAGAGCAGAAACCTTACATATCCTTACTTTATTAAGTTTCATATTAGTGAGCAAAGGGGGCTGCATTTCACACAGAACACCACAAAGCCTTGTGGACAATGTTTAAGCATATGGCTGTAAAGGGTGCTGTGTTGAATTTCATCATTAGCCTCCAGGAAAGAACTACATACAGTACCTCAACCACAAAAAGTGAATTGTTCACACCAACACAAACAGCCACACCAATGAGACTTTGACCCTGTTTTCGTCCAATCCTTAAACAGTCATGACCACACGTCTTCCTCGCATATAAAACAGCTCGCCGTTTTGTAATTACGAACTCGCAGAGAGACTGAGGAGACAAGATCCAGGCTGAGATTACAGCGACGGTTCTGTGATCAACAGCTGTGGATTAAGCTTCGTTTTGCTATTTATGCTTCAGTTCTACTCAACTGACCTTTTAGAGTTTTTTCTGCTTTGCACAGGACATCTTAGAATTTCCTTTGATTGACAACTGTAGTGTTTGCATTGCGTTTTAATAGAGTGCTCAGATGGCTTGGCTTGCCCTCCTCATCCTCACGTCCCTGTGTGTCGCGGGCAGAGAGGCCCTCAGCATCTCTGACTGTGGAATCCATGCGAGACGACCTGGTAAGATAAAAACCATCTTTCATTATCTAATTTTAGATTAAGGCTCTCAATAAACTATCCTCCTCTTCATTCAAACTCCGGATTGCTCATTTGAGAATGTATGCTATTACTGTTAATCCATTGGAATGACATTGATTTTGACAACAAAATATTTGTTAGTAGTAGAATAAATTGTATTTCTGAAGTTAGTATACTTCTAATTAATTTGTTTGGTCTATTTCCATGCATTTCTATATAGACATACATAAAAGTATGCAGACTAGCACTTGATGAAAAGTAAAAACAAAACTAATCTTGCTGCGAACAGAATACACAGATATTGCAGTGGTGTGTGGAACATCTGGCATCGAGCTGGCTATTCAAATCTGCCCGGCCATCTACACTGGATACAACGAGAGTTTACTAATCCTGAACCACATCGAGGACATTCTAGACTGTCAGGGGACACTTGACAGTTCTGTGGTCCCCCCTGTGGTGAGATTCAGCTTCCCCATCAGAGAGGGAAACGCCTGTGGGAGTAACTTCTTGGTGAGCCCTGCATCACGTTTTCCACTTTTGAGAAACAGTGAACAACTAGTTCAATGACTTTCAAAACAGAAGAGTTACATCGGATTTTGAAAACAGTGTTCAGGGTGAACATAAAAAATTAAACCACATACTGGTCAAGTCAGTTTGCTCTTGATGTAATGAAAGAGAAAGTTAAGGTAGTTTCTACTCCTCCCTGTTGTGATTTCATCAGAGCAACATGCTGTGAGATACAAGCTAACATCCATCCATCCATCCATTAGCAATACCGCTTATTCCCTAATGGGGTCGCGGGGGGAACTGGAGCCTATCCCAGTGGTCAACGGGCGAGAGGCAGGGTACACCCTGGACAGTCCGCCAGTCTATCGCAGCAAGCTAACATTTATTTTCTAAAATAAAAAATAATAATGTTTCCATCATATTATTCCTCAGACCACAAGTTCACAAGGGACAGGCGTATTCTCCGACTTTTCCAACATCCAGTCGGTAAACATCAGTGGAGCGGTCCGATCCTTTGACCCCACCATCGGCACCATCACCTACAACGCAGAGCTCAAGTATTTCTACTCATGTGCTTATCCTCTGGAGTATCTGATCAACAACACCCAAGTGGACGTGTAAGTGTGCAGTCTTGAGATGTTGGTCATTTTGTCTTGGGACGTGTATAACATTTCACATGATGGCAAAGCGTGGTCTCGGTCATCTTCTCCTTTTAGGTCATCGTCTTCCATTGCTTTGAAGGACAACAATGGGAGCTTCATCAGCACTCTCAGCATGGCCTTGTACAAGGTGCTGCCCGACACCTTTCTCACACACAAAAAAAACCCTCTTCCATTTCTACAAGGCCCGCAACTATACTGTACTTTGAATTTCACTTCCTTTTCTAGGACGAAAATTACACCACACCCCTCGTCATTCCCCCTGTGGGCATTGAGCTGAGAACAGACGTCTACGTGGAGGTGGTTGCAGCCAATCTGACATCACAGTAAGACACTATATAGGAGTATGTCATGTCTGCAGCCTAAACTGGACAGATTCAGAACTGGGTCTGAATTTATCCAACATTGAGTAAATAAAGTTGTGTAAAAAATGCATTTGAAATTCAATCCAGCATAGAGGAGTAAATGTGTTTTTTTCTGTATGTCTTTAGACATTCAGTGTTTTGGTGGTTAGCACTGCCGGCTAACACCACTGAGTAACTGCACTTGAACCTCTGAGTGGAGTTTGCATCTTCTTCTCTTATATAAGTGCGATAAAAATCACAGGACTGAATGAAACAAATCCAGCAAAAAAAAACACTTAATTATACATCAGTTCTGACCCAAGGACGTAGAAGTTGGTGATATAATAGTCACTCTTTTGATCTTGTGAATTCACTTTAATGCAACATAAATTACCGCTGCTCCTGTTATCTTCTGTTACAAAGTTATTCTTGTTATGTGTTATTTGTTTGAGGAATAAAAAATAATGTTAAAGTCCTGCTCAATTTCAACAGTAGCTCACAAGAAATTGACCATGTTAAGGTCTAAGATAGTAAATTATAGCAAAGGATTGAGGATAAATATGAAACACTTTTAGTTATCTTGAAAACAAAACTTCTGTGGAATGGTATTCAGCAAAAGCAAAACCATCGTGGAAGTGTTTATAAACTTCAAGACATAATGGAATATTTGATAAAGAAAATGACATTGCAAGATGATTCTCTATTTTTATGATATTGTCATAAGATACCAACCAACTCCACTTCTTTTTTTACTCATTTTGAAAATGTGATATATTTCCAACTTTCACTCTTTGAAAGCTGAGAAATGTGGAGTGGATATATGTTTCTTGCTCTACAGAGAAGGAAAAAATATTTCAGTACAACTCCTGAATGTTCATTTATAACGGTCTGAATGTTTAATGTGATTAGGATGGGGAAAAAAGAACGACAAAAAAGCAAATGTCTATCTCTCTTAGTCCCCGATCGCATGGCTGTTAGTTGATGGATTTTGAATGTGAGGAATCCACCTGTGACCTGGAGTCTCTGACTCGGTGCTGGGGACCTCATTCTTTCTTTACAGGTACTTCGTACTGCTGGACCGGTGCTACGCCTCAGTGTCTCCACAGCCTTCCAACTCCACCTTCTTTAATCTGTTTGTCTCGTAAGTCACAAAGACGTCCTATGAATAATAAACAAAAGTCTTTAAAGCCTGAGTTCTTGCAGTTCTTCAAGACTTCATAATGAGTTGTGCTCCTCTGTCTGGCAGAGCAGCTTTAAGTTTTAACCTTATATTTACTCTAAGGTTTACCTGTGTCCCACTTAATAAGCAAACGGCAGCTATCAAAATCCACTGGGAGCCTTATTCGTGCTTCTACCTCCCACTGCTGTGATCATTAATACACAGCCTGAATGTAGCCCCGTGGTGTGAAGCCGAAAACACTTGTGAGGTTTGCCTTTTTTTCCTGAAAGGTGCTCCAAAGATCAGCTGACCACCATGCTGGAGAACGGGGACAGCCAGAGGGCTCGCTTCTTCTTCCCAGCGTTCCGCTTCATCGAGCAGCAGAACGAGACCATCTCCAGCTACTATCTCCACTGCATCACCCGCCTGTGTGAGCGCAGCACCTGCAGCACCTTCAAGGTAGGAAGGCGCAGCCTGCATGTCAAGCAGAAATCTCCCATTTCGCTCACATCCACCGCTCACGCCTCTCTACCTGGTCTCCACATTAGCAATGCAGCAGGAAGAGGAGGAGGAGTGTGGAAACCACAGTGGTCCAGGACAGCATCACTGAGCCGTCCGTGCTCACAGTGGCTATAAGGGCCAAGACCGAGACTCGTAGGTTTTTTTCGTCTGTTTTTTTTCCTGTTTTTAGACGAGCATAAAAAGATTGATTGTTGAAAATGTATCGACTCTGTAATGATGGCTCAGGTAAACAAAACTCCCACTTTCAGTTATCGCCCCACTGGGCTTCAGCGCATTAAATCTGCATGCAGCAGGTATCAGTTTGATTTTTCAATGATGAGACTGATGGCACCGTCATGTCCGTGATTGTTTCGCTCTGTTTTGAGACCTAATACAAAGGGAACATATTACTCTGGCTTTGTCCAAAAGCAACAGCATCCAACAGGCAAAATCTCTAAAGCTCAATGCAATTACACTGATTTGTTTAGCAGTGCCTTCCCACACTTGCAGCTTCACTAACGTGAAACTCCCAGCGACCAGAGGTCTTTTTCAAAGATTTGTTTTCCGATTACAGATGGTAGAGATGAAAAAGCCAATCTAGATTACCGTGTTTTTGTTACAATCTTATTATAGACTGCTGTTATTCTTTGTTTAGTTTTTTTGTCCCATAACCAGCACAACTAACACATTTCTTGCAGAAACATGAATTCAAAACTCATTTTTGATGGTGTAGTCTTCCTCCTTGTAGAGCAGAAGACAAGTGACACCAGGGCTTAAAATAAAAAAGTACAGAAAGAAAATATACAGAACATAAACATAAATATGGTAAATATGTTACCCAACAGCTTCCAGAACTGCATGTTTTAACCCTCAGTCTCTGTTTATCAATAAAATGTTTGGACAATTGTTAAATGTAACCCCTTTTAATGGAATATTGATGTTTTCTGTCTTTTCTCACAGCCACTGTTTCCACTGAGGAGAGTAAGTATGTCACCAATTAACTTTGCTGCCATGAGAACAGCTATTCATAAACCTTTTGCTAATTAGATTCTCCAGAAATGAAAGGCATTTCTTATCTGCAGCGAGAAGGAAACTCTTCTGTTTTCTGTCGGATTGAAGCATCCTGTAACAGTGCCATTCTTATCTGTGCACAGCTCCGTCTGGTGGTCGGTCTGATGACAAGGGCGCGTCTGTTGGCCTGGGAATCGCTGTGGCCGTCCTGGTTGTCATAGGTGTGGCAGCAGTCTGTATGGCAGCATCTTTTTATCGGAAACTGAGGCGGCTCAGCTAGCAGCAGCCACCGACGTTCATGACCAGGGCCCCTCGTGGCCAGACAATCACTTTACGGTGGAGGTTCATGTTGAATATAAATATATACATTTATATAGAGGACATTTAATCACACTGCTGATTGGAGTTTTGATGTTTTTCTGCATTTCCAATCTGAAGAGATGGAGGTTGATGAAGCACATGATGTACTAAAAGAGAAAGAAGTTTGAAAGAAAGAAAAAAAAGTGAACTCTAAAACGGTACAGTTAGCATTATGAGAAACAAAATGTTTTTTCATTCGACGTAGCTACTTCAGCCGCACAGTCACATATTAATCAAACACTTTCCTTTGTGGCATTATATTGCTACTGGAAAAAGCACGCTTAGATGTTTGAGTGGGTTGTTTGACAAACAGCTGAGGTTGCTGTTACTGTTGTTCCTGCTGCACAGAGAAACTATCATTTTCCACTTCAGTTTCCACGATGCTTTGCTACGTTAAAAGCTGGGCGACTTCTTGCTTCAGCTCAGCAGCTTTTGCAAATTATGACACTGTTTCCGTTGGTTTATTTTCATTTAATCCAAGAAAGCAGAGCTAATTCGAGAGGCTCAGAGGATTTTATAAGCAGACAGATTGTGTTTTCCAAGAGGAGTTTGTTTGCTTTCCATTTCCATATTTCTAAATCCATGATGCTAATAGGTGCTTGCATACTGGAGGAAGCTGCATACATACATAAATGTATATATGTGTGTATATATATATGGAAGTTAGAAAATTCTGTTTACCATGGATACAGTTGACCAGATCATTTTTGTGTTTCATGTATAATTCATTGATATTTCAAATAAACATCTCCTGGTGTCAAACTATTTGGTTACCTTGAAACAACCAAAAGATGCAAAAATGAGTCAGTCGTGCAGATTTTACTACTGGTGGTTGGTATTTTTCTGTGCTATCTAAATCCTGGAATTGAACTGTATAAATACATTTCCACAAGGTGAAAATGTTTCAGATTTGCAGCAGGAATAAAATGAAAATAAATGTTGCAGTCTGGAAATATGTGTTGATGAAAGGACTCAAAATTGTTTTCTTTTAAAGAGAGTGGATTACCAAAAACCTGTTGATGAATCATGAACATGAAGGACGAGGAAAGAAAATTAAGCAAATTTCCGTGATTTACAGTTGGTGAAATAAGTGATTTTTTTTGTTGAAGCCACAAGTTATAATTTACCCATTTTATGCAGTATTGTAGCTCGTTTAAGTAATTGAATTATAGCTACAAGATAAACATACATTCATTCAAATTTATACATGCACTATTGATTTTTTAGAATCACATAAATTCATGAAAACAAAGTGCAAGACAAGGCCCTGTTTGCTCGTTTAAAAAAGTATGATTTATTTAGATTGGCTGTATTCCAGGGGACTGTTTCTTTAATTAAATGCTTGTTCTGACAATTCAATATCTACTAAAGTAACATCTTTGAGAAAGTTTCATTGTTTCCTTCAGTCGTTGGTTATGTGTACATATATTTGAGCCAGTGTTTATGCCAATATGGCATTAGAACGTTTAAAGCCTAGCATGTAAAATTAAGAGTTCGTGTCTTCGAACAGTAGACATCTGCCTGAACTTTAAAGTGGGCTCAGCGTGATGAAAACTACTATTCAATGTTAGAGAGCATCCCACAGTCTGCATGACACAACTCCTGACATGCAAGGGGGCTTTAGTTATCTTGAGTTCCAGGAAATGAAAAGGATTAATTAATAAAACTAAGAGAAAGTGGCACACACTCACACCCGACATGCACACAAACTGTATATGGATGATACAAAAAGTGGAGCTGCTCAACATGAAAATCAGTGTTTTAAATTCATGAATTCGGGCGCTTTCCGAAGTTTGAGGTCTGATGTGTTGTAGAGGCAGTAAAGATAAAATATTAAATTTTTGTATCAGGGTTTGTTAAGTCTTGTTTTTTGGCTGAACTTCCACTAGAGGGTGTATAATCACCATATTTATCTTTTTAAACATTTTTTTTAGATTGCTCTAGTGCTTAAGAATCTATCTTTCATTCATTACTGGATTTACTCAGGAATTTGCAGCCTAAATCACTTCAATGAAAAAAGTATCAGATCCAGTCTGGATTATTTATATTGCTCTTACTTTACTACAGGCATTAGTTATGTCAGCTGGAACGTAAACAGTCGGCTTGTTTTTCCCAGCTCATGCAATCATTACAAAGTAATAAAAAGGAATTTGTTCCAAAGCAATGAAAAGTGAAAAGTCCCCTCACTGTAATGAAAAGAAGAACAAAGGCAATCAGCTTACTTGACAAATGATCTAATTACAAGTTCCTGTATTGTTAAGTAGGCCATGACAAACTCCATGACAAGACGACCCACTTTGAAATGCACGGGGGTGGGGGGAAATCAGCTGAACTGGGATGCAGTGCTCCATTAAGACTGCAGTAAGTGTATGAGTGGGATAAATCCCCATTTTATGGATTCACTGTAATTTAATTAAACCAACAGGGATGAACGTGTGCACTGTCGCTCACTAATGGTGTGGACATTAACCTTTGGTTCCAGCTGCTTTGCCCTGTAAAATGTTAATGGCCGTGGGGAGTTTGAGAAAGGAGCTGCTAGAAATCTGTATTTTACTTGCCTCGTGTTGCTCCTGACAGTGCATATGTTATTGTATCTCATTTTATTTCAAGTCATGTCATGCTGCTATAAGCAATTTTTATATCGCCGTGATTATAATAGTGTCTTTTAGATTATTATCTGCAACAGACATGAAATCCTTTAGGTCGGTTTGTCCTCAGCTGAGAGACTAATTGTGCTGTCATTTCCATTTTAATTATTATGCACAAGAGTCTGTCTGTGGGCCATACATTAGGTCTAGTAGACAGCCCAATCATGAAATATTGATGGACCAGCTGTATTTTAGGGCAGTCAAATGAACATGAAGAATAGGATACTTTGAATAAACACTGTCAGAGTCTTGCTAGTGGCCTAGAGATGTTATAATATGCTGGAAGAAAAATAAACAGGAATGGGTGCAAGGCAGATAAATGTGAATTTCACAAAGGTGCAGAAAGACTGGACTACTGAGCGGGCAAAGCCATCAAGGTAGGTCCTCCTGTTCCATTAACCTTTTATAATGAAACGATGAAACTGGAAAGTTGGGTAAAATGCTATGTTCACCTCGCCATAGACACTTAAAAAATAAAAGAATACCACACCCCTTTTTAGAGCTTTTAAATATATCAGGTATTCAACATAATTACTCAGCATTTTAGGAAATGTAAGTATCTACTTACCTGATGTAGGCAACAAAATCTGCAAAACAGCATCTTCAAAAGTCAACTTGTTTCTAATTTCTTATCAGGTCAATTCACATTCACATGTTATCTGGTCAACTATTCACTATATGTATTTATATATGAAAGATATTACAGTTAAAATTAAATAAAACAAACTCCCTCATGTAACCTGCATCTTTTCTGTTCTGAAAGACCACATGGAAATCTAAAAAAAACCCCTCTAATTTTCCAAATCCACATCTGCCTTTATACGCTTAGCTGAGTCCAAAAAAAGCTGTTCTGTTAACTGTAATTATCAGCATGACTTGACTGTCACTCAGAATTAAGGGGTTTTATTCTAACCTGAGGAATTGTTCTACAACCTTTAACAATGATAAAGAAAAATAGTCGAAAATAGCTTCAGGCACGCAACCCAATGCAAGACTTCATTAAACATGGATTTTTCCACAAGTACAAAGCAAATCGGTTGTTTAGGTGCCCGTTCATAACACATTTGCATTCTTGAAACCAAGAGTTGGAATTTATGCAGGCCAGAACACCTTTGATTGCATCGTAAGCAACGAGATCACACTGACTGTGATCCACAGCCTGCTCCCTCTCACCCTCCACTTCGAATGTTTATCCCCGTGAATCACAGTATGACTGTGCAATACCATGAAAACTGCAGCTAAAAGGAATTGTGGGTTTGCATTGTTTTTTTTTTTTCATGAAGGATGAGCTGTTGGATTCTCTGCTTAAAAGATGCATTGAAGCCCCCTTTCCTTTTTTTTTTTTAGCACATGGAGGATTGTAACAGACCAATAAGGTGCTTACAGGTCATTTCACTGACGCAGAAGTAAAGCAGACTATTTAACTGTACCCTCAAATTTTAGATTAGATTACTGCTCTGCTTTGGACAAAGTAGGTTAATTTTCTCTCCTTTTCTATCAGTTTCTACTTAGGCTGTGTTTATTGCAAAGTATCTCATGGCTTTAGCTTAATACAAAAGAAATGAGACGGGTTCCAAGCTTTTTTTCCTCTAAGCAGGATGAGGACAATTCACCCGTGGCTGGAATTCCAAATAAATCTCCGTTATATTAGCAAAAAGTAATCAAAGCAACATTTTAAAGGTCTACTTTTCGATTTTACACGAAATGAAAGTATCCTCACAGTCCTTGAGATGTACGGCATGTGTGAAAAACACGTGGCTTTGTGGCTGCAAAGGGAGTTGCATAAATCTGATAGATTGCATGAAACAACATGAGTCAGCTGAAGGCAGGGGGGGTGAATAAAAAACACACATAGAAAGAAACTAATTTGGAGGGAAGGGAGTCAGACAGAAGAGAACTCACCAGACCTTATCTGTGCTGGAGTTGACTTCAGTGTAACCCGCTCAGTCTTTGTGATTTCAGTGCAGGGCTTTTGGTTTTTCGGAGCAGGGAGCTGGTGTTTTGTGATACAATATGAATGCGGTATATACCGAGATGCTGGTGCAATGTTGTGCTTTTTTTTTCAGTATATGTGCAGTCTTTGAATCAATGTTGGTCCAATTTGTTCTGGGAGTGAAAAAGGGCAAAAGGAGAAAGCAGCCCACGCTCTCAAACCTTCAGGGCGTGTCTGTGTTCATCTGCAGAACGGCTTCAAAATAAGATGATTTCCAATCATTGATCAGTGAACCTGAAGATGAAAAGGTTGATCAATAGGAGAGGAGGACAGTTTTGAGCCCCAGTGATAACATTTTGATTGGCATGTGGCTTGAAGTGTTAATTCACGTCAAGATCAGACTGTGGGCATCTGACTGGCATTTGCTGTTGCCATGGATATTCAAGACTTACAGCTTGAGAGAGAGAAAAACTCCTCTGGTATAACTGAGGGGATAGAGGATGAACCTGGTTTAGCTTAGTTAAATGTCAACGGTTACATTAGTTGAGAGGACGTATTTGGATGAGTGCAAGAGAAGTTTATTAAAAGTTTTTATCCACAAGGCACTTTTAGAATGTGCCCAATCCATGGATTTGATGAACTCTGTGGGTTCGAGAGTGTGCAATTAAGAGCTTTAATGAAATGAGCTGGGAGACTTGGCAGCATGGGAAAAGGTCACAGCATGACGTTTCTAATGATTTTCATTTGAGAAAACATTTTTACTTTTTACACCTTGAAAATGATTGTTGACACACTTGAAAAATATTTCCCATCTTTTTCTTCACAAGAAATTAAACTGAATCATCTTCATCTCCTTTTAGAAATATTGGATCACTAGGTGTCACATAGATGAGTCTCTTGATATTGTGTATTCGGAGAATTAATAATTATCAAACATCCAAACAAACATCTTTGGACAAGTATTGCATTTTCTCTCCAAAGCCTTGACATGCATGGCTATCCTGATGGACAAGAGCCATTCAATTTATTTTTCTAATTAATCTCTGACATATTCTGCCTTTGCTGTTTGGAGCTGCAGCACAGCGTCATATTCTCACTGGACAAACACGAGCACGACTGCTGTTTTCAATGACTGTTTTTTTTTGTGGGAGAGCTCCATCAGATATTGAAGTGTGGTTGCATGTGTGGATAACTGACTGTATAATTGCCTGAACGCATACATGGGCCCTCACATGTCAGCGCAACACCGACACTGGTGTTTCCAAGTGGAAAGAGTTGCAGGACCCAGGGGAGTTCCATTCGTTAAGAGGCCTGGCAGACAGTCTGAAACCACCCCGGCCTGTTTGTTTTGAATACAGGGGCAGTCTATCTCCTTCCAGAAGGCAGGATCTGGAAGCAGGTGCTGAAGTTATGAGTTAAATCCCCCTCACATTCTTTCTTGCTTTCTTTACAGCTACCTCTGGCTATGGCTGCTATTCGTTTAAGCACTTTTTCATGCAACGCCTAGAACCCGGCATTATCATCCTCTGCAGTTTGATATTTTTTCTGAAAGCCTTCCATAAAAAGCCAAAAGAGAAAAAGGTGAGGCTTTTCCTCAGACTGCTCTCTATGTGGTGGTTATTGAAGCCACAGAGGATGGAAGGAGCTCCAACTGGAGGTGTATTTAGCAGTGGATCAGGTTGTGTGGCATCAGGACCTCAAGTGACCTCTACATATTTTGGAAAGAGATACCAGATTTGATGCTTCTTTTTGTTGCTTTTCTTTTTCTCTGTCGAAACAAACTATCCTCATGTACTCGTGTCTCATTTGGAATTTCATGAGAAAGACTGTTATGGGAAAAAATCAAATGCTCAGGTGTCTCCAGGTAAACGGACTTCACTTTGAGTCACATCCTGTGCCTCAAAATGTAGCAAGGGCTAAAGCTTAATTCCTGTTGGCCATTTGAGTTTCACACTTGGTTAACTTCTGTTTTCTGTCTCCCTTTTGTGTAAGGCATTAAAGTTGGTATATTAGATTAAGGAGCAAAAAGGTTCATGGTTAAAAAAAAAAACCTGAAACCAATGAAGTTTCAAGACATAAACTGGAGGTTATTACATAAGGAAGCTTCAATGCTGCTTGTAGCTGAGGATTTCACAGAGGTTCCTTCACAAAACGCATGCTTACTGGTTCCAATAGACTTAAAGTGGTGTGGTCTCCAGTTGAAAGCACCTGACTACACACAATGCATGTCGGTGCATGTCTTTGGTATGCTGACGGAACCCAAACAGGTTTGAAGTTTGGGGTTTTTGCAACCTTCAGTCAGCATGAAGACAGCTAACATGTAAAATCCCTCCAAAGGGCAAAATAATCCTATTCTGTATGAGCGGATACCATACCTGCAGGTAAAATCCCCACAAAGGCTTTTCAAGGCCTCCAGATTATCAGAGTACACATCCCTCATACCCTATAAGTGCTAAAAAACACTGGAATCTCTTTAAGAGTAGCCGGCCACCCAAGAGAAAAGCATTAAGTGGAGCCTGTGTCTGACCACTTCAGGGTCCCTAAAAGCGTAGGCGAATTCACTCTGCGAGTTGAGTTCAGCTGAGTTTAAAGCTTTACAACTGAGGGCTCATTATCCATTTTTATTTTTTTCCTTTTAGAGTTATGGCAATTTCTACTTGGGATCATTTCTTTGCCTGCAGTTGGATATGCTTTTGTTGTGCCGTGAATAAATTGCCTTAAAAGTGAAAAAGGCCACCATCACCTTGTCCCTCTTCATCTTAACTTATTTGTCATGCTGTCCATCATCCTTTCAACGGGGGACTCCTTGTTAATGATTGATGTGGCACCTCTTAATGTGATGGATGAATCTCCTGGTGCATGATGGGATAGGGGGTGAGTCACGCACCCCTGCACCCCTCCTCCACCACTCAACACCGTCCGCCAGATAGAGGAGACACATGCCCAGTGTCCATCGAAGGAGGAACAAAGAGACATTCAATTTAAGTCCCATCAATAATGTACAGCTGAGGAGGCCTTTTGCTGAAGAAGCTCTGTAAAAGCGGGGCTCATTGTTATGTTGAAGCAATAGTTTCTGACTGGTTTATTATCTCTGAGTCTGCACTCTGAGTCGTGGATGGTATAGCTTTACTTATTGTGGTAGCTACTCGGATGTCTAAGAGTTCTTTTGAACTTCTTTGTTTCCCTGCGCATTGAAGACAGGGTGCCTGAGAATATGTTAAAGGAAAGATAAGAGGAACGACAAAGTTTTTTGATTTATCACCCATGTCATACACTGGCAGACACTGCAAAGAAAAAGAAAATACATTTCGCAGGAAAACGCTGGGCTTAAGCAGTTTGCTGCATGAAGTGTGGCATTTTAATAGCAACTTGTTTATATATTTATGTAAAATCCATATCTACACAAAGAGACAGCCCTATGAGAGAGAAGGAGATAAATAAAAATAAAAAATCTCCAATATACCCAGTATAATAAACTAAGATCCTATTAATATGGCATTGGAAAATCAAGCTTTAGATGTCACCTCCGGAAAAATTAAAAAGTTATACAGAGAGAGGTAGGACAAGCAGAGATAGCCCACACAAGGCTATCCGGCTCCGTACAATATCCAACCAGTAACCTTGAGGTCAGGGTCCGAGATTATTTTTTGGAGCTGGGGATGAACTGAGATGTGTATTAAGACCGATCAAAACCGTTCCTAAAAAAGAAATATTGATTTAGATGAGGGGCATGGTGTGGGTTAAATCAATTCTATGATTTTTACACGCTGGTAGCAGGACAAAAACAGAATTCAACATGTTTATCTGGTATCGTGATGAATTTTCGATATAACAGTAAGCTGAGATACATTTTGCAGCCGTACAATATTTAAAAGGATCTTTTCAAAATGACAAAGCTAGCATACTGTGATAAGATGCTGTCCGCCATCTCATATACAGACATACAGATGTATCATACTGTGTGATGCAGAAATCAAAAGGTGTCCAAATTCTCAACTCTCACTTATTCAAAGTGCTTGTAAAAGTAATTTTAGTAAAAGAAAAGAACTCAGCTGTTTGCCTCTGAGTAGCTTCGATCTTTAGCTCAGAAAATCTCCATTTCAGAGAGCACTCAGTACAGTCATGTAGCCTACTGCTGGACAGTTTTTCACATGACCTTACAAGGAAAAAACCCTCTATACGCCCATTTAACTAATTAGCTCTTAAAACAACCTGAGAAGCGGATAGCGCCATGCTTCATGCTTTTGGGCAGACAATGAAGGAGGTGACTTTATTGACATCCAGTGGTGACTGAAAGGTTGAATTTAAGTGAGCTCCCACTTAGTGTAGAAACTAGAATGTGGCTTTACAGGTGAAATGCCTTTTTGTTGGGGTTTTAACTAATCTGTAACACTGAGATATGGTTTTGTCTTCACACAGGATTTCTATATCACCGAATAATAGACTGATAATGGCACTTACAAGATTAACTGTATTATAATCCATCCCGTTAACTTTGAATATCATGTGACAAATGCATATTTAAGTTTATTTTCAAAGTGAAATTTTTAACGTTAACACATCCAGCACTTATATCTACACTAATAGTACATTTAAACACTGTTATTCAAGGTAAATGGAGTGTCCTGGTAACTAAACAGTACCCATAAAGCTCTTTTCTTGTCTAGTTTTCCATTCGCAGCACTTTTATACTACACACTCCATTAATCCATTCACACCCACACAAATACAGCACATCTTAGTTCAACAATGGATGGATCAATAGGCAAAATGTAAAATGAGGAAAATTACTCCACAACAATGCTTGACTATAACTCCTTCTTGTCTGTTAATGCTGCTCTCCTGCAAAGGCTCTGATGCCAGAGACTTTGACAAAATGGCAGCATGGGACTCTGGGTATGGAGGGATAAAAGGTGAAGGTGTGACATTGAGCTGTATAAGCTGGCAATTGATGGTAATTAAATTACTGGGTTCTGCAACAAAGCGGTTGCATTTGTTTGTTTGAAGAATAGCCAGAAAAGTGCATTTACTACTTTGTGTTGCTTAGTGTGAAAGCAGGCTGTGCCATCTGTAGGAAAACTGAAGGATATATTGTATGGTTGAGTCTTGTGGCCTTAAAGGTAACATAATTCTAGACAGACAGAAATAGCCCAAGAGGGAAAGCTGGTAGAGATTATATATTTTTTTCTTTTTAACTGGAGAGGATATAAGATTTCCAGCAACAACAGAGAGCAAAACTGCTTTAGAGCAGTCTCATATCAGCTTGTCAGGTTAACTCACCTGATACAAAAAAGTCCCAGTAAAGCCAACAGAATAAAGAAAATAGATATTTTTCCTCCAATGGCCAGCAGACAAATCTTATTTAGCTTTTCCAATAGAAGATTAAATCTCAGAAAGTTTTCTTCTCATTCTGAATGCAATCTCCTGATTATCTGATGTGTTTTCATGTAGCACGGGTAAAGCAGGTTCTCCGCCTCCCTACAGGCTTTTAAATACTGACCAAGAAAAAACTGACCCATCACCCGTCACATACCACATGAGTCTTCATTACTTATTCATCCAGTTTTTTTTCAGTGCAAGATAGCAGCAAAATGCAGTCTCACCTGTTTGTATGCAGGAATCTGTCATGCACATTTCGCCTATCTTTTAACCTGAGAACAAAGGGTAAGGGAGCAAAGAGCACTAATGCAAACAAGTGGATCCCCTCACTCAGGACAAATGGCCACGGACACGTCTGGCTCGGATGGGTTGCTGTGCCCCCAATCCATCTGTGGTCCCATGGGGGCCTTTGGTGTATATGAGTCATAATTCATAGAAAGGGCCAGACGTCCAGGGAAAGACAACCGGGAGCTTGCCTGAATGAGCCCCCCCTTTTCATTATGCATTGGCTGACTTCAAGACTTCAAGACTGTAATGCTGTATGGCCTGTGACTTTTTTTTTTTTTTTTTCAACCACTGCGAATGTGGGTTATTAGCTTTGTCAGATATGCACACACACACAGTCACAGTCCCTGAGCAGAAAGGATATACTGAATACAAAGTAATTGCAAAATTCCAAAGAGAAGTAGACTCCACTTGGTGTTTGCGTAGGTCAGTGATTAAGCGGGATGAGCTAGAGTGCTCCTGGGATGAAAAGCAGTGACAAACCAACTGCTCTAAAGGTTTTATAAATCCCCTTAGTGGAGTCAGACTCCCACTTCTTGGGTAAATCCTACGGCTTTCTTAAGAGCTAGGAGTGATGACAAATGCTAACAGCAGGCTCAAGCCAGAATTAATTTCCTTGGTTTTCCCCCGAGTCGGGCCTTACGTGAGGTTTGTTGTTGTTTTTGCGTGATTCTGTTGTCTTTGAAGTCTGAGGTCTTTATGTTGGAGTGTTTTGTGCTACTGAGATCCAACCGTAGGCACATATCCGCTGCAGGGAATGGCAGTTTTGGTTTGCGTGGCAGAACAGCTTGGCTCAGAGTTCTGCACCGAAATATTACAGATCCCAGTGGGGAGTCGCTTTGGATGGGTTTCATCAAGCTGTGTACCTGGGCTGTTTCATGATTGGACGTGTTTTAAACACCACTTCAAGATTTTTCTTTTCTCAGTCTCATTGTACGTTTGTGCATGTCATGCGTTGCAGGGAGGTTTTTCAAACGGGGGTCTCTTTTATATCCTATTATAACTCTGTAACTGAGTGCAATCTGTTTTTTTTAAGTACCAAAAAAGTACACTTGGAGTGTACCGCCATAAATTTGGCTTAAAGAGACAGATTTTCAAACAAACTGCACAGCATCTTTAAACCTTTATTGTTAAATAACCTGAGTAAGTGGCAAAATTTCCAGCAGATTGCATCAGAGAGCGCTGACAAGTGTAGGTGATAGTGCAACAATGCACAAGCATTTCAGCTATACGAGCCATGTTTTGCAGGACAGCTTTATTCCTACTAAATTTAGGGCATCAATGAGTAAATTTAAAGTGTAAAACATTCAACAAATGCAATTCTAAAAGTGTGCACGACCGAGGAATCTGTTGTTGGCACGAAAGCATGCTATTAGGGAAGAAAATTCTCCCAGGGTTTGGAATTTTTTACATTTTCTGAAAAACTCCCCCGTAAGCTAAGGCTAGATCTTAGTAAAGATAAAGTTAATGACTGTTTGAATCTTTGCTCTTTAGAGATCTCTGAAAGCGAAAACTAGAAAAGAGTGAAGTGGAGGACTTTTAACAGGCTTCAGAATTCCTTAAGTAGAAGGCAAAAGGCCTCAAAATAAACATTCTCCAAATACTGAGTGGCAGTGAGTTGAGGAAACACTTCTGATTAGATGGTCAGTTTTATTCTTGATGTTCTCTCATATCACAACACTGTAATGCTAGTGAAAGCGACTACCAGGCTAAATATTCTGCGACAGAATAAGTGTAGTTGTGATGACTTTCCTGTTAAAATGTTTTTGCTTTCATCAACTAATTGAACAAGCGGCAGTCTTGCAATTTTTTAATCACCGGCTGTCAAATACAGTGACAGAAGTAGAGACACCCTCCCATTAATATCACATTGGACAAGCAGAAAAAAAAACATTGGACCAAATTTAAGCAAAAAAAACCTACCACTATTTCCTTATAATTTAAATGCAATGCTATGCTGCAGTCTCCAATGCATTGTGGTGGGGGGTGTGGGGGGGTCTATCCTAGCTATCATATAGGACATGTGGGCAACAACCACTCATATATTCACTTTTATGGACAATTTGCGGTCTCCAATCAGCCCCGGTGCACGGGGGGAAGATACAAACCCCCCACAGAAAGCCCCCCCGCCCTCGGTGAAGCCCTGTGAAGCAGTAATTCAATTTATTATTTATTATGAGGGCCTCTGCACACCACGCTCGTAATTGCTTTGTGAAATTTTTGCACAGTCAAAAGAAAACAGAGCAGCTCTCAAGATTTCATTTGTCATCTAATTCTGGAACGAGTTCAATTTCCCTTGGTTTATTGAATCAGACAGATGCTTTTAAGACTCATAAGAGATCAAAGCCGCTATGTATATCAACAATCAGGACAAGGGATTAATTCAAATTCACCCCTTAATATAAAAAATATAACGGGTTTGTACAAATTGGTTGCAGTCTGTGTGGTTAATGTAGGAGACCACCAGAACTGAATCAGACAAAACTAGGATGACTTGGAAAGGAAAAAAAAATCCTGACAGCTCTACTTTTAACAGCAAATATCCTAACAGGATAGATTATTAAAATACATCAACTGACAGGTTTAAAAAACTGAATATGAAAATTGTGGAATTAGTCTCCAAATGCCTCAGGTGCCTTCACACTGAGAGCATTTAGATGATCTCTATTCAAATGATAATCATCTAATCACACTTTTTAAAACAATCCGTCTCGCCAAACGTGCCGAACCACATCTTCTCACTGGCTGTGTTTCTACCCAAATGCCAAACTAATTCAATGAAAACAAAGAATGTGTTTTTTTCCCTTCTCTTTTTTGTAACCTGGCCTAACTTCCAACGTTTTGTTTT
Organism: Menidia menidia; assembly: GCA_907169785.1. Lineage (NCBI taxonomy): Eukaryota > Metazoa > Chordata > Actinopteri > Atheriniformes > Atherinopsidae > Menidia > Menidia menidia. Next base: position 5,148,342 of record CAJRST010037777.1, read on the forward strand.
TCAGTGGGAGTTTTTTTAAATGTCTTCATGCATTTGACTTGACTTGAACAGCCACTGAAAACACTCTGACAAATCATAAACTATCACCAATTTCTCTGATCAAGGACCACTCTTACCTGGCCTTTGGCCTCATGTTTTTCAGATTTTGCTGCCTTTTTCTGACGGTTTTAGATGGACGAGTCCGACTTTATTCACCATAAGTGCCATTTTACACCTTCGCAAACTCTATCTGGGTATCAGCTGGGCAGACAGCTAGCCCTTTTAAACTTAGATGAGCAGAAATGTTGCCCTTCACACGGCTTGGCTCCGGAAAATAAGCTACCTGTTGATCAAATTCTGATAGAATTAAAGTTAGCTTGAACTTTAGCCAGGTGGGGCAGGCGGCATTTTCTAAACCATGAGATCCATAAAAGGCAAAGACACACAGACAACATCTGCTTCAGCAGAGTCACATCCACAGCTGCATTGAGCTGCTGCATACATCCTGCTCATTGCTTATATGAGATCTTGCCCTCAGGCAGACTAAGAATCATGAAGGCAGACAAACTGCCCAAGAAATGTGTTTTTTTCCCCAGGGCTGTGAATACACAGCTAAAAGGTTGAACTGGATTTAGCAATTTAAAGATCTGCACTTATGGGATTTTGTGATTGACGGTAGCTGTTTTTTTTTTCTATTTAATGATTCCATTAGTGTATTTGTTGATGCTGCTTAATTATCACTTGACAATGCTGCTAAGTTGGTGAAGACAATAAAACTTCTTATCTCGTCCTATCCACGGACGCAGCACAATTTGATTACATACACAGGAGTGGAATCCAGTTATTTACAAAAGTATGTCTAATGTTGCAACACTGGATTGTCCGAGTAAATGTTATCGAACATGTAGGAATTCACATTCTGGAGAATGCTTTACGCAAAAGGAGTTGACACATGGTGTTTAGCCGTATGACAAAATAGAAAAAAATGTGAGTATGAGCAGCTTTATCTGAAAAGCTGTGTCAATATACACCCAGGTGCGTATTTTTAAAGGCCCATTTGACTCAACTTTTGTTGGTACTGTGATCTGAGTGCACCTACATCTCAAAATGATAAAGCAAAAAAGTATTAAAGTCTATAATACGTTGTCTGGTGGACAAACTCCCATTTTCTTCTTTTAACTTTTAAATATGCACTGACCTCCGATAGTGTCAGACTCAGAACCTCAAGGCTTCTTTTTTTATTTTAAACCTGCCACAGTATCCACAAGTTAGATTCTCAAGAGGCCTTTTAAGGTACTCACTTTGTGGCATAAAGAGACTGAAATGTTTCAATGTGACCAAGAAACATTGCTTTAAATGATTGCATTTTCAGGTTGTGGGCATTCTTTGCTGTACCTAATAGCTTTTAACTGAAATACTAAGACAGACTTTAAATTCAGGCATCACAGACGGAATAAAGCTATTATTGTGCACCTATTCAACCAAAATACATGCCAGCAGGAGACATAATAGCTGATAACTGTGTCTCACATTATAATATTTGATTCTGCATTTAGTCAAGCGGTATGATGAATTGCTTCTTATGCTCTTCATTTATCTCCTCTGTCTTCATCAGCATTTCTTTAAACATCCTCTCATTATTCTCGCTGATAGAGTGTGAAAGAATGATTTCTCACTTTAAGGTTAAAAAATTCATTGACTTTCCCTTTTTCTTTTTTTGCTTCTGTTACTGCACCTGTCTCCTTTTGTTTCAGTCCATCTCTTTGTTTAGTTTTTGAAAAGTTTATATGTAGTTGAACAAGAACGTGACTATGCATCATGATTCCGTTTCTCTCTCTTTCACTGACTTTAAATGTGTGACGATAAGGCCAAAAACAGGATTCCTCGCCCCTTTTTCTACACGCACACATCAGCACATAAAGTGTGCATCTTCTTGGTAAGAAAATATCTCCTCGTCTCTTGTGTCTTGTGCATCCAAATTTGCTCCTTGTGTGCCTATGTGCGTGATTTTGCATGTTAACACTCACAGTGAGCAACCTCTTTGATGTCATTGTTTATGTCACTGAGGGAAACTATGACATATTGTGGTGTCTTTTTGAACGTATCGGTGTATGGAATACCGTCTTTCACACATCTCACATTCATGTGTGCATATATGAATGATTCATTTTTCATGTGCATATTTAATTACATTCAGTGAAATATGAATCATATCACCAAGATCTTATGGTTGGCTAAAGTTCCTTCCACTAATGAAGGTCAATGTCTTCACATGACATCTGTATAGCATCAAGTCCTCAGCGAAGCACTTATTACACCATTTAAATCCAGATCCTCGGTTTAATGCACCACATTTCACAGAAATTTCCATCTCTGCTTGCTTTGAATCCATTTCATTCATAAATAACCACTTCCGCCTTTTACTATAGCTGTAATGCATGCTTTGCAAGCAGCACTTATCATAAAATCCATAAGATGTCAAGATGCCTGAAGTAAACTAGTGAAGAGACAGACACTCCAGGAAGCAATCAATAAGCTTAATAAACATATTTATTATTTATAAAAATGAGAAATACAGCAGTTTAGGAAATCTGTGTTTGAACAGAATTAAACAATATTTCCTTAATCCTACGTACATTTCTAGTGTCATTTTCCATTTCAGTTCATGCTCAGTCGGCTGTAAACTTAATAAACACCCTCATGTCTGCGTGTTTTTGTGAAGACTATTTTAGATATTTAACTGGAGGCAAAAAGATTAAACATGTGCTTCACTGCCTCCTGTTCATTACCCTTTTCAGAATGCTGAAACAGTGCAGGGTTCCCGTGGGAGTTTCTGAGGAGGGAACCCAAAAACACAGCGGCTTTGGTGCACAGAGAGCAGCTCCCATGACACGTTTGTGCTGGAGAAGGGGATTTATCCTGTTTTGGGGGAAGAAAGATTTGAGATCTCAGCATCTGCTCTCCAGCCTGGCACTGTGAGTGCTAGAGGCAAGGCACATCACCGTTTGATTAAAGATTTATACCCTTTCAGACATGTTTTCTCTCATTTTTAGTAAACCTTATCTCCTGCGTTTTGCTGAGAGATGTGTAAAGTTAAGGAGTGGCTCCTGTCTTAAATGTTTTGCTACCGTAGGACATGAAATTCCAAACAACCCACATGTGGATTTTTAATAAATGCATACAGTTTTACTATGCAAAATGAAGTAATGAAAAATGGAATAGGGCACTGGATTGATTTTGAATTTCTTATATTAAAAAGTAAAATGCAGTAACAAAAAATATGTGATTTATGAATTCTACTGGTTTTCAGCTTTGGATTTTCTCTAGTTAATGCATGACTGGAGCAGAGTTGAACTTTAATGTCTTCTAAACAAATGTTGAGACCCTCCATTCAGCACATTTACATTTGAATTGGGGATGGCTCTATACTCTTGATAAATCACAGCCCACTTTTGTGGCTCCTGCACAAATACTATAGATAATTATACCCTTCGAATTGAAACATGTTTATAGAAAAATAAAACCTGAAGCCTGAAATCATTATCCTGAGATGACATGTGAAAGCAAATGTGTGGAAGGTGACGGTATAACCCCCACAAGCAAAATCCTAAACATAAAAAGGCACATTTGAGTATGCTTCATGCATCACCAGCTCTATATTGTTCTTTATTTCTCTGAGTGAGAAAAATAACAAGCCGAAGACAGGCCAGATGATGCTGTATCCATGTGGGTGTGGTGCTGTCTGATTTGCATAAGGGATGACTTCAAAGTGTGTTTTCTGTGCAAACAGACAGAATACTCTTAGACTGTATTTTGTTGTCACTGTATGACTTTTTTCTCCTCACAATAGAAATTTGAAAAACTGTTGTTTCTACTCCAGCCTCCCGGTGAGCCATCACAGTGAGTCATCGTGTTTAATACCACAAACCCTAAACCGAGCGACAAAATCAAATTCACATTTGATTTTTTTTTTTTTACCCTCTTGACATACTTCTGGCCATCAGATTAATCTTACGACAGACACAAAACTACTTCAGGGTTTTATTGCAAAAAACAACAACATAATACTGAAAAATGTACCTTTCGAAACATCTGACATAGTAATTTCTCAAAGGGTTTTATGTAAATCTGGAATTATTTTGTCCTATCAGACATGTGGCGCACAATGTCGGCTGTTTGATCATCCCCACTCGGTCCAAGTAGCATGTATCAACGACTACTTAATGAATTACCATAATGTATGCTGCAAATATTCATGACGCATGGCTGCCAGCGAGGCTGCCGGCGAGTCTTCGGAAATAAACGACTGACACCACCGGTGCCTCCCTGATCATCCACGACCTTCAGCAGGCATCCGGGCAGTTTGTAGTCATATGAGCGGCTGAGATGAAAGTCAGCTCCTCCTGCGGCCAAACACTGGAGCAGTCCTGCTGAGTTGGAAGCGAGCTTCTGCCTCAAGGAGAAAAAAAAGCCTTTTTTAGAGTCTTCTTCACAAGCAACACAGCAAAGCAGGGGGGGGGGGGTACTGATGCAGTAAGAGTAAATCCTACAACAGACCATGCAAAAGACAATAAACCAATCAATCAGTGTCCACACGATATGTGACTTTGTGAGCTTTTTGGGGTCCTGACTGAGCAAACATCTTGGCTCAGGGTCCCAGAAGGAGCTGGAAAAGGTTCCATTAGAAACATCTGGATACATCGCCTGTCTTCTGCCTCCGCGACCCGACCTTCAATAACCTGTTGAAAATTGATGGACGGCGGGATAATTGGTGCTTTCAGACAGCACGTAGTTGTCTTCACAGCTGCAGCCCTACGACACACTGAGAGGCGCCTCACTGCTAGTCCACCGCAATACGCTCACCGCACATCCAAAGATTAAAGGCTGCTGGTTTGTTTCCTGTAGTTACTCTGACTTAACCTGCGACAGTCTTAGTAAAAGGTTTTGTTTTACAGAGCGTGAATTAAAAATGGAGATTTTATCAAATTATTCTCTAACCCTCAGCCATTTTTCCCACTGCACTCACAATCGCAGGTAATAATAAAATAATCGCTTTAAGTTTCTGACTGATTTGCTTTTAGTGTTAATGGATAGTCCAAACTGAAAGACACAAATTGTCATAAAAGTTTGGGGCTTTATATTTCAACCTTTTTTTAAAAAAAAACAACATGTTCAAATGGCAGTGCTTTATCCACAGCAAAAATGGAATTCAACAATTCTGCGGAAGCTGTACAAAGATTTGAAATGTCAGAGAATAAGATTGGGATTGAGATAAGGGAGCCTCGTTGTAGGAGACTCCAAATAACAAAATACCCCTGAGGGAGAACCAAATATCACAAATTAATGATAAATTAGATGATTAATTTGGCCCCAAAGAGTGCTGGTTTACTTCATTGGCTTGTTCGGTGCGGAGGACATTAGTCTATCTGTGCCCTGCAGCCTGGAGCAGCCCGGTGACTTTTAATTGGTCTCTGTGTCAGAGAATCAAAATGCAACGCGTGCTCTCAGCCCTTTAATTCTCCACAGGTTGAAAAAAGTCGAATCCTTAAGAAGCTCGGTCTCCTTATCAGCTCATGAGATGTAACTGAGAAAGGACAGACTGAGCACTACTTTTATGACACGCAAAACCATTTTTCTGTCCATATTACCTTTTGAGGAATTACATTCTATTCGATTTAATCATCATCACTACCAAAAAGTGATGATAAAAAATGAGAATGGCCAAAAGTTTATAAAATAAATCACAATAACAGACAACATATTGCACTGTTTCATTATCTATGTGATAGAGGCAAAGGCAAAATGCAGTATGTGAAGAACTGAGTACATCATAAGAGTCAACACCTTGTCGAGTTATGCAGACTGTGACTAAGGAACATCGTTCTGCTGAATTACTTTTGTTCAGGTTGTCACATAGATGGCCTCACATTTCATCCACATTTGACCCTTTGGTATAAAGAGGAATTGATGGTCCTGAAATTCCCCCTCCAACTAAATGCAACTGAGAAAACCCGAGCTGAGCTGCCATGCTCTCCTGTAATCCTTCCAAACAAACCGTCCCGTACCTGTACCGTCATGGCCTTTAACATTTCACATGATCACCAAAGCTGACATGTAACTTTTGACTTGCGGTTTCTCCGAGAATTGCTTGTCTGACCTTGAGTTGAACGCTTTCCAGCTGTAAATAAACCATCTCACAGTAGGATGAATTGCTTGGAAATGGCCTTTTAACCCTTCCCAGATTGATGAGCATCAACAGTTGCACCAGGATCATTGCTAAGGTCTTTCAACCGTGGCATTGTGTTAACCCACGCCTGAAAGCTCCGGATCAGCAAACTGCCAAAAATTCTCTTTTTTTTTAAGTGCTCACACTCATTTATGATCAAACTATTAAGTGCATTTGATTTGCAGCACATGACAGCTACTTGCCCTTTATGTTCTCTGGTGGCAGTTTATTTTGCTGATTAAATCATGACACCATTTATTATTTATATGAGACTCTTGATTTGAGGTTGTGTTAATCACAATTTAGACATTAAAAGGGTCGGGGGTGTTTTTTTTTTTTTTTACATTCTCATATGTAAAAAGTTAGAATGAAAAGAGGGATTTCTCTCTTTTTCACATGACTGTTTTCAGGAAACTTGATGGAGTTGCACACAAGCGGATCATTGTTGCTGTGGTTTTCTTGAAAATAGAGGTTTCCTTACTGAAATGGAGAGGATATCATCTGTCAGGTTTCAGAAAACGCTAGGGAGTCGACCTCTCACCCTTATGAAAGGAATGTGACCAGTTTCAGCAAGGGCGCCTGGTGAGGAGGGAGGAAAAAGGCCCCGAAGGCCATGCAGGGGCCTCAAAGACCAAGAAGAGTCTGGAAGCAGAAATACCACGGTGGGGAAGATATCCCAGAGACAATGTCACATGACAGTCAAGAAAAGTGCGTTTTGTCTGAACATGCCTTATTTTTATCGAAATGTGCATGAATCGTTGAGGGTTATAATGCCCTTTAGCTCCCGCCATGCTGTTAGCAGAGCAGTGTAAACAGAGAAGAGAATGCAGCTGAACTAGAAACATGAGTCATTCAGGCTGAAAACAAAGCACCGGTTTCTCACTTTTTTCTCGGCAAAAAAGAGGTCCTCGGAAGTGACAGTAAAAGGTTAAATCATTCAACGAGTCCTTTGTAGCTATCAAAGCAGATCCAGGCAGGTTGTGTGGGAAAATCTGAGATCTACAATCATGTTTGAACTGTCGTTTCATTTTGAAGGTCCCCTTCAAAGGTGTTTTTGGACATATGGAGGCAGCCCTCCCTCCTCACAGCAGAAGAAAGGGTGCATGATTACATTCATATGGGAATTTCAAGACTTTCTCGCAGGTATCTGGAAAGTCTGTGCGGGTGCAATCATTTCATTCCTCGTCATGTCACCTCCTCTATAGGAACAGATGAGCCATAATACTTGGATGTGTCTTAAATTCATAAAGCTGCCGAAGCTCAGCCCAAAGAAACAATGTCCTCAAAGTAAATGTAAAAAACTAAATGTGATAAATGCAAAAAAAAGCCTTTCAATTTCAAAATCATCATGATTGAGGCCAAACATCTGAGTGACCAAACAATAAGCAGCATTGGGAGAACTTGTAGCTATTCTCCCTTCGTACATCCGAATGACTGTCGCTATGAAAAATGACACTTTTATGCTCCCGGTTAGTGTTTACATGCCGCATTTATTCCAATCAGAGAAGGGTGACATGTTTTTAGAGGAAAGTGGTAACGGAGCACAGCTGGAGACTCCTGGTTTTTGCTCAAAGTGCTGGACTTTGACGCTTAAGATCCGGGCACTCATCCTGTCCCTTACATCAAGTCATTTTCATTTCTTTATTCGTCAAAGGTAGAAAGTTTTAGCAAGAAAACGTTTTCGGCGTGGCTGCCAGGCTGAAATTTGTCAGATTCGGGCATTTTCACATAAGCGCTGCGGAGGGGAAATTTTCTGGGGGAGCAGACAGACAGGCTGGAGCAGCTGTCAATGAATGAAGTTTTGGAAAACCTCTGAATGGGCCAATATTTGAATAGAGCAGGTGATTCTGGGGAAGATTCAATGCAAGCAACTTTGTGCACTAATAGCAACCACTGCTTCGCGCTCACATGATCTACAAATTCCTTTCCACTTGTGGAAATTGTGGCCCTGAATGGACGTATTGTTTCCGTCAGCACAGAGAATCATTATGGATAAGTAGTTTGCTTCGTCGGTATGCTGTAAACAAAACATTGTGAGGTCCTCAGTGCGCTTTTTTTCCACTCGACTCAGGTGCCCCTCTGGAGTTTTTAATTTGTGACAGCACAACTCCCGGTGAGTCAGCGGCCCGCTGCATTTGGACAAGAGGTCGGGTACTCCCTGGACATGCTGCCAGTTCCAGATAGCATGCCTCAGGACATTTTTGGAAAGAATTGCGGGTGGTTATTTATGAATTATATTGTTAATTGGGACACATTGGGGTTATAAATTGACTTAACAGTTCATAATGCTTGTTTTTGCACTAAATCTCTTAAATATTCTTCTTTTTATGTTTAAGCAAATGAGTTGGGTTTTAGGTTAATGCAGCACACGTAGGAGAATTTAGAGCTCTTTTTTTTTCAACAAACATCTTACTTTTTTTAGATTGTATTTTAATATATCCTGCAGAAATATCCTCTCACACTTTTCCATACATTTTTATAACGAAGGGCTAAGAACCCTCTTTAATTCTGACATCACTTTTTCCCTTCAAAATGTAAAAGTCTTCCTTCATGATGGAAGAGTTTGTAAGTGTTGGTCGTCGCCGCTATGTAAGAAAGTCAATCCATTTATAAATGAAGCTTTAGCATAAGCCCATTGCTGCTGTGATCTTTAAATGGGTGAAATGCACCTTTTTAAGATCATGCAGAGGCATGGGTCAATGGCTTGTGGTATCTTTTGATGTTACAAGCCCTCAGATTAGCTGGGAAGCTGGTGAGTGAAACATTTCTTTTCAAACATGAAAGAAACCAGGATGTAGTGAGTCAGAAGAGGAAGCAGACATATGAGAAACACTTCTTTTTTTTCTTCCTTTTTTCCCATTTTGCCTCAAGCCAAAGAGTTAAAAATCTCATGTTCAGAGTATAGGCGTAAAGACTGCAGATGTCAAATTTTCCAGTTTCAAATTGTCTATCAAAAAGAAAACATAAGTTCAAAGCATGTTTTTTTATGTGAGTGACATCAGCTATTATTCAAAGTGTGCTGCACACATAGGAACGTTACCATACATGAATTAAACAGACCACTCAAACTGAAAGGACAAATGGCATTAGCTCTGGTATTCTGGTCAATATCGCACATTAGTAATTACAGGGAGTAGAGGCACACACAGGTGTTTCCAGGCATGTGAACAGGCCATTATGCTGTTCAGGTTTCAAACCAGATGAAGGATTTGTTGTCCTTGTGGCAGTTACCAAGGCTGCTGGAAGATGAATGAAATGTGACTTGTTCCTGTTGGAAACAAACAATAGCATACAAAAAGATTTAAAGAGGCTGTCTAATTAGAGATAGAGATAGTCAGTGCTCTTCATTATCAATCCATACACACATTAGATGAGAAAACAGGGTTGACATGAGTGAGTAATTGCGTTACGCCTGACGTCTATCTGCACCATGCACTGTGACAGTGTAAAATGGAATTGTCGATTTCACACACAGGCTAGAAGAGATACTAACAGCTTCGAAATTATACGAAAAACATGCTGTTACGTCAATATTATTGGGCATTTATAGTGACATATAGTTTAGATTATGGCTGACAATTTCCAAGATGCCGTCTTTAATGTTTCTCAGACAATGTTTGGTTTCCATATATAACCAAATGGGTACTAATAGTCAGTGTCAGGAAGTAGTTATCTTGTGTTGAAATAATGAGGTCTGTTGCTGTTGGGAAATGAAATTAGGGCTAAATTAGCAAAGCGGGTATTATATGCAGCTTTAAAACAAATTCTTATTTCGGTAATTTGGTTAATCTACTGAATCTGCTCCAGGCATCTCCTGTCTGATCAACAGCCCAAAACCGAAATAATATGCTTTTTGACTGTTGCGATAAGGCATAGGTTTGCAGTAAGTTTGCAGATATTCAAGCAGTCCGGTAGACATTAATGTTGCCGTGGGTGAGGCTCTTGGGAAAGTGCAGTTTCTATCCCCAAAAGTTATCTATTTGAGGCAACACATGCTGGAAATATTTTTCTTTGCAGATAAGAAGAACCATTGTATTTGAAAATAAAAATGATCCCTCCTTTGTGCTTGAGGTTTTCTTTGTGTAGGATAGAAACTGAAGAATTCTGCTCCAAGTCAACAGTCAGGAAGATATTTGGTAATAAATGGATACAGTATGTAAAGTGAAATTCTCATTATTTCAGGTTATTATATTTCAGTCTTTAAGGGCAAATGAATATTTATCAGATTTTGTTGTTAGTATACGTAACTCATAAACCCAAATCAAATTCTAAATGCGCCCCAAGTGAATGTTGGTAGGATCCCTTTTCAGGTATTAAAAGTTTTGTATACATATTTAGATTGTCGTTACAGTGTTCAGTATATACAATGTGCTTTTGCACAGTATAAAACTGTATATCTGAACAAAATATAGTAAAAAAAATAGTCAAACTCAGTGATGAAAGCTACAACTGTCGACACAAAACAAACTAGCAAACAGCATGGCTGTATCTAGAGAATGTATTGGCCACTTCAGTGACAAATGACAACAGAATAACAGTAATAAATCACAATACGCAACATAAACTCACCTCCTGGACTCTCTCCTGTTTTACAGCTTGTCAGTCATGCTCATTCTGCCACTCATATCGTTAAAAGCCATTTTCATCCACAAACATGCCTCTATTTAATCTAGCTAATAATGATATTGCTTTCGAAAGGGCACCGTCTCACTTTTTAAAGGAAGTTAAATTAATGTATGACATCACCGTGACAATAACTTGAATGGATGTCTATTACTTCATGTGACCTTAAGCTTGATTGCACTTAAAGACACTTCCACAACGTCCTAGCATTTTAGACCAAGTAATTATAACAATTTTTCTTCATTTCATAGTCTGTGTCCACTGTTTTGCTGCAGAGCCATAATTAAAAGTAAGCGAGGAAGAAGCTGGAAGGGGCACAGATTTGCCTTTCCTGCTTGAAAACTGGTCAAAATAATGTCTGACATTATTATTAGTGGGCTGAATAATGTTTCAGCCCACTAATCCATTAATGTCAGCTCTGGTTTAATAATCAAAATGTCAAATCTCAGAAGTCAGTGTCCTTGTACGCACATAAGGGCCATTTCTAAATCAGCCTTTAGAAGTTTCTGATGCAAATGTTTCACTGGCCAAATCAAAACCAGCACCTTACCCGCAGTGATTAATTACTTGTCTTCAGCAAGTACAAAATCTCTTCAAGCTTATTTTCATGGCGCTCTGAAATGAATATAAAATAATGGCTGCCGAGACGATGGGAAATCAATTTACAATCTGGCGGTTTGCTCTGGAGAATAGCCTGTGATGTAAAGTATGCCTGATTTGTAGCTAATGGGTCGGAAGATGCACAACTGCCATTATGATTCTTTAAAAGACTCTCTGATAACATGGTTTGAGCTGCGGAAAATTATTGGGCACTACTAACATTAGCACTGATATTAAATATTATGTAGTGTGTATGCTTGGAGGCGTGGCGGGATAGTGGGAGGTATGAGCAGCCCATCAAACATTAGAACTGCTTAGCCCTGCTAGAGACAGCTAATCTTGTTTCACTTTGCAAATGCATTTGCTTGCACTTAACTGCAGCAGCAAACACCCCCTGAGTGGATCAACATGCGCATTTGCTTGATTGTTTCGGCTGCTTTTGACCCTGCATGAAAATTAAGGTTAATCTAAATCAATTACTGACAATCACAATGAATTATGAAGATTTGATAATCACAGAAATACAAGCTATGTAAATAGGCACCAGAGGGGGCTGCATTTAACATCTGTAATAGGGATTGCCGGCCCATTCAGAGTTTGTGATGGATATCTCAAATATTACCCTTTACAGCTAGATTTAAAAAACAGTACTGAATCGTTTTTCGGGCTCTATGTTTATCTTTTTTTTCTGTACAGTAACGCTGACATTTGCACGGTTGACTCAGACACTGCAGAAACTTTCTCTGCAGAGCATGATAAGCCGCACCTCCTGATTCAGCCTGACAGCAGCTAGACAGGCTAATAATGGGCCACAGAGACATTTACAGCTCCCTAAATGTTTTCCATTTCAGTAAAATTAAGCTTGTATCCAAATGGCATTGGCAAATCAGTTTGAAATGTTAGCAGTGTCCACCCGTGAAGTCACAGCATCAAAAGTACTTTATTTTTAAGACCAAACACCTTAATGTTTTATATTAGGGATATAATCCTGTTTAATATGAAAGCCTTTACACAAAATAACCACAAGGAATTCAATTGTTCAACTGTTCCCACTGACAAAGCAGGGCTTCATTGCCCTGTAAAAACTGGCTGAATACAAACTATTGTTAAGATTTTCGGGCCAATAATTACATTGTATTTGTTTAGCCTCTTCAGCTGCCTCTAAAATTGCTATGTTTGGCCTGTTTACTCTTTTCCAAACCTTTCAATCATTGAAATAGTTTTATTTGTCAACAGTTTTTTTTTTTTTATTAAGACTTGAAATTAGATTTTTATTATTAAGCTTTCTTCATACAAATACAGCTTAAGTTTGGATCCAAGATGATGTCCATTGTCCACATCATACTGGTGTTTACGCACACATACATAGAGGAGGAAACGGGTCTCTGTGACACTCTGAAGACCTTCATAACATTCTTTTTTTCCCTTCTACTTCTATTACCTTACTTTTCTACAGCTCTAACACCTATGAATGTTTAGGGTCAGAAGTTAAAAGTCAGATGTTAGAATTGCTTTAACACTCAGGTCTACAGTCTGAAAAATACACACCTACGCATTCGTAGAAAAATCTAAATGGTTACCGCATCCATTTTTGGAATATATATTATTTGAACTCATGCCGTCTCCCATAAACCCTCCATGAATCGTGTTTGTGTCACACTAAACCGCTAGTCATGATCAACCAAGATTTAGAAAAGTAAAAAAAATGTACATGTGACATTTTTCTGTTGAGACAGACTTAATAGAGCTCTCATGTTCTAGGGGGGAAAAAATGTGCCAAACACAAGTCGGTTAAGTGGACAACTCACCTTTGGTCAGAGCACATGCCCCAAAGAGTAATCAATTTATTGACTGAGGTATGTCAGACACTGTGAACTGTGTAAGGAAGACATTTAAGACATTCTGCTGCTTCTGACTTTCCCTGTGGGTGATTTTTGTACATCTAACAGATGTGTCCAAGTTAGCTGAATGGTGATGTCAAAAGATATCACGGGTATAAAATCAGGATTTTAAAAGAGCAAAGAGAGCCTGTAAATCCATGAAAATGAAAGATGCTTGTTTGAATCTAAGCTAAAAGCTTTCTGAGTGGGGTTTCAGTCATCTTTCTCTGTTTGTGGGTGCTCTCTGAGTCCACCAGCTTCCTCTCACAGTTCAAAAGCATGCATCGCAGGTTTATTGGTGATTCTCAACTGACTGCTGGAAAGGGCACAAGCACGCGTGTTGTTTTTCTTGCTTGACACTATCTTAGCCCACCGATTGACTGGAGACCCGAGCAGGATGTATTCCACCTCGCAGCCAATGGCAGCTGGGATAGATGGGCTTTAGTCCCCATGCGACCTGGAATTGGATTAAGCTGGTATAGAAACGGATGGATGGATGGATGGATGATTGGGTATGATTAATTCATTAACAAAATGGAATAATAGCCAAATAAATGCAGAAAAACACAGTGCTTTCACTTGGTTATTCAGCTCTGTTCACAGCTTGTTCTCCAATACTTTTTTTGTGTTAGTGTCACGTGAACATACTGGAGGACTCCAATGAATACTGATGTTGCTGCATCTATGCTGCAATATTATTGCAATACTGTCATCTCAAAATGATGATATAGAGCTAAAAGCTTTTTTTCAAACTTTCAGATAGAAATGGATAGTTACTAATCAAAAGGATCATTTTAAAATGCTCTGACATACCAAATTGTTTGCTCATGAATCAAATGCTACTCAAACACAGCAGTGCCTCGCCATCTTGAAAAGTATTTATTTTCAACAACATGCATGTCTACAATGATCAGGACCTGCTGCTGCTTGCATTGCTTTTGATAAGCTTTTTTAGTGCCCGGCAGCTTCACTAATAAGAAGTCATGAAATTTACAGCGGGCTCACCAGAACCCGTTTGGTTTTGAACAGCGAAGCACAGCTCATCTCCATATGAAATGAGCACAACAAAGGAGAAAATGAAGTGGAAAGAGTTATTGTTTAGAGTTAAGTATGGAGACAGTAAACAGGAGAGCGGAGGAGGCCCGCAAAGGGACATGTCAACTTTGATAATGAACTACCCTGTAAAATCGCACTAAATTACTAACACGCAGTTATTTTTTGCTCAAAGCGAAAGCAAAAATAAATAAATAAATACACATTCAGTAAATCACTTGAACCATGTTGATTATTTCTTAATTGGGGACTTGCAGATGGAGCCTGGAGAGCTTCAGTCAAAAGGCTGGTTCCCGTCCATGAAATTTTGTACAAGCTAATGAAAAAGTTGCACTGCAGAGGGAATCATTCCATTTCAGTGGCTTTATCACATGAACGTGAACAAATCCTAAGAGGATGGAGACCAAAACAACAGCATGCCAACAAATGCACGCTCCAAAACCCAGACAAGGCAACCATTTCAGTTTTATGCTGATTTTCAATTTGCATGTTAACATGTGAGGGAAATCTGAAAAATGTGAGCATTTCTCAGCATACTGAGCGGGTGAACGAATGTCTGGAGAAGAAATTGCTTAACTGGCAAGTATGTTTTGTACTGGTAATGTCCTATCAGTGACAAACGCATTAAAGTTAAGCTGCTGTTGTACAACTTTTCCCGTTTAGGTGGATCACACGGAGGTGGCTTCATGTTGTGTTAGTGTGTGCTGTGAGGTGACTAGAAGTGGCCGCGGCGCTGGCGGTTAAAGTGATGCATTCTGCCTGTGGTGAAGAACAAAAGGTCCGAGCCATCTGCTGTCAGACATAAAAGTCATTGTGAAAGTGCTTTAAAGTCAAATAGCGAGGACAGCTGCAAGGTGCTGGCCCAAAACATCTCGGGCACCAACAACCCCCCACCCATCGAAAAACCGTTAACTCTCATGAATGAATACATTTGTTGCAAGCTCTGCAGTTCCATTGTGTAGATAAGTTCCTTGCTTAACATGCTAAATAACAATTCCGTCATTTCGTAGATATGCATCCTCGTTAGTAGCTTTGTCAAAGGGTTCCTCACATTTCCAGTTTCATCTTCATGTGAGATGGACTCCAGGAAGAACAAGATGGTGGCAACCGAAAGCCAAACTGTTCCCCTTTCTAAGAGTGTCGACTGGTACTTCATAAGTTGTCATCCTTTTAAGCCGTCTTGTAAGTTTAATGTCATCTATTGCTGTTTTTTAATATAATTATGTCATAGAACTGTGGCTCGCTTAACTTTTTGTAATACAGGAATTTCTAAAAAAGATTCCGATAACATTTCAGTTATTTAAACCGGACCCAAACAAGAGAACAAAACACTAAGCCCAGGTATGCAGGGCCAGATTTTAGATATGTAGTGACTCTGTGGTCTGTCACATGGCCTCAGGTTGGTTTCAGAGTAATTTGCATTCTTTCAAACAGGCCTGGAAAGAAAACAATGGCGAGCACGGTGCCCCGCTCTGCTGCGAGATGCAGCGGCAGCGCGCCCTGCACCAGAGAGCTCTGCCTCTGCGCAGCTCAGGTTGCATTGTCATGGACACGGCATGAGGCGAGGGGAGAGCTGGGTGGAAACAGAGCTAATTGTTATGGTAACATCTGTTTGTTTGGAGATGTGGCGTAAATGTGGGTGGGTCTAATTGCACTGTTCATGCGGGTCACCGCCAGTGCGCATAAAGTCCTCGCTCTGCCGTTCCGAGCCCGAGGGCACCGAGGAGATAATGTCAGCCCAGGCTCTGGCCAATCAGCAGACCTCTGCTCGTGTCCCTGGCTGGTATTAAACCTTCGGGGCACAGATACTCCAATCCCTCCGCATTCCAGGGTCAGGGGGCTTTGCTCGTCCCCCCACTCTGCAGGTCAGCCCTCTGTGTTTGAACAGTCTTAATCAGATCTCTGTGTTGGACCGTTGAGGGCAGGGCTAGATCTGCATTGTTGGCCTAAACAATGGCTTTCTTTATGGGAGCGGAGTCAGCTGACACCTGTAAGGTGCTTCTCTCACACCCGACAAACAAGGCATTAGGAAGCCAGTTAGTAAGTAAGCTTTATTCAAGAGGCATTTTCACAGTTGTTCAGTGTTCACAAGGAAAAATTCATCAGGTAAAAAAAGGAAAAGAAATGTAGTGACTGAGGTAGAGGCACGATTTCTTTCATGTGGAAAGCTCAACTTATGACTTCTTACAAGTTTAATTTGATCCCATTCTGTCTTTTTCTCAGACACTGTCAAATTCTGTATATCGGCTCTTCCGGCAAAAATAGGATGGCTGGTTTTGTTTCTGTTCGGAGAAGTTTAGACTGACAGGCTACTCGCTGCAGGATGGGGCTTTGTCTGATTTGCCAAGGAGACATCTAACAAACTTTAAGCAGTCAGACAAGTCTGGTGAGGAATCATACCAGCAGATGCTTCGCTTGAAAATCTGACAAAGCGCCTACCTGTAAATGGTAAATCGTGGACACAAACATGGAAGCAGAGAAGATGTTTTGCCTTTGAACAAATTATTATAAAATAAATGAACATTATGGATGCATGCGGTGCGTTCTCTTTGTGAGCGACAGAGTCTGAAGGAGAACTTTGAGAAATGGAGGGTTCTGAAAATCTGGCATGCCAGCTGAATAAAAATTCCCATTTTTTGTTAAGGGTGACAAGCAGAAGTTCAAGGCTTTCTAAAACTACAGATGTTTAATTCCTTTACTAAAACTAACTTCACTGGATGTGACTGTGTATCATTTTGGAGACCGACTCATATTTATTTCACAATATGTTTAAATAGACAAAGAGGGACAAATCACAAGAAAATGACAAATACTGTAGGATCTCTGTTTTTTAAGCTTATCCATAACTCCACAGTCTGCGAGACCTCAAAAAGGTCAAGAAATAAAGCAAAGAAATAGAACGTTTTCAGAAAAATCTTCTTTCGGTTTAACTTTTTTTTGTAAAGTTTCTTTATAGAATACTTTCATGTTTACAGTGGTTCAAATGTCAATGTGAAGTTAAATGAAGACCCACTCGTAGGTAAGAATTAAATGATGATTCATTCGGCTTGTTTTTGTGAGCAACAGATTCGCTCTCACCGGTAAGCAGTAAGCTATTTCCCACTAAAAAAACATGTTTATGTGCGAACAGCCCACACCAAACAGAGATGGACAGCCATTTCTCTTCTGGTAGATGGATGTCTGCTGTTGTTTTTGTTTGGTCTCCAAAGGACCAAGGGGGCCAAAGTATGAAAACACAAAGGTGAGAACAAAATAGAGGCGAAACTGGGTTTCGGACTAAGAACGTGCTTTCTGAGTCCCTATCTAAGTACTAATTGGAACTCTGCAGACAAGCATGTGGTCCAGTTCATTTAGCCGTCTGGGTCAGCTGCTGCTAAGCTCTCCATACCTCTGCACATTATCAGTATGATTGCGGAGTTATTGTAAGATACTGGTGAATATCCCCTCAAAAACACGCTACCATGTTGTTCTAATGCTTCCTGTTTGCTTGTTCCTGAGTGTGTGTTTTTTTAAAGAATGAAAATGCATCCAAGCCAAATGCTTAAACAGATATTTCTGTTTTTTATATAAGGACTGAGGGCTGCACACAGTTGGCTACAGAGTTATTAAAAGGACCCTCACAGACGTGCGCAGATAATATTACTGTCACCCAGACCTGATGCATGAGCAGATGAAGAAGCCACAAACTCCCTTTAAGCTGTTATCTGTTAAAAACATGGAGCAGCACTGGCACAGATTTGATTTCAGATTTGTAATTATTTGCCTCCTTATCTGCTTAACTAGTGTACAAGCAACTGTTTGTTCGCTAAATCATCTGGAAAACTCATTTTAAGCTGCAGCTTATTTGTGCCGTCCTACAAAAATATCAGTTAACAGGAAGTTTAGTTGATGAAACTTCTGACTAAATGTTAAATTAGTTCCAGATTCAGAAAAAGGGAACCACAGATTCTCACATCATCATTTCCCTTTGAGTGTCAGTAAAAATATCCTGGCTCCTCAGGCACTCGCTGACACCAAAAAACCTCCTGGGGTTTTCGGCATGACGCTTCTACGGGGAATTACGGGGTGCAAAGACGAAAAAAAAAAATTCTCTGTTCATGGTATCAGTCTGAAAGTCCACACAGTCTCACAAACGCTGGACCTTAAGTGGAAACAATTTGTCATAATCATATCTGCAGTCAAAGATGATAAAGTGCTTTCAATCCTGTTTTCTTCTTATTTTTTTCAGTTTGTCCTTGTTTTTTTAACGTGTGTTTTTCTACGAAGTTGCAAATTGGCTGGTACTTAGCGGCTCCAGATTCTACTGCTGGTAGAATTTTGAGTGAACTAATATCTATAATGCATAGAGACAGCAATCAATCAGAGCACTCATTCTCACATGGGCGAATGAACAACTCACAAAACTCACTAAACTTTGTGTGGAGACACGATTATTGTAATGTATGTAAAGCTTCCAAACAGAACAGACCTCAGCAAACTGAAAGCAGGACTTCTTATTTCCCTGCGTTGGACGCATTTTTTGCATCATCCCTAAGACCATAATTGTGACACCAAATGATTCTGTAAAAAAAAAAAGGTCTGTCATATTTGATTAGCCTTTCTCCTGTTTGATATTCTTCTCATGCCCTTTTCACTCAAATATATCAACAGATTGTATCTTTCTTGCATTGGTATCTGCTCCTTCTGCTTTAAAGATTACCTGACAAACGGAATGTCAACCTGCTTTCACGTATGTGTAGTTGGGGGGGGAAAAAAACATGAAGAGGAAAAAAGCCGGTGGCAAGTGATGGAGCACAGACAAAGCATGCCAAAAGCTTTGAAACATGACACTGAGTTGGAATTTTTTTAAGACTATGACAGTGGAACTGCCATAACTTGACTTATCTTTTGAGTAAGAGTTAATTTCATGGAACATTTGACTGTTTCGCCTCATTATGGGGAAGTGGCAGGAGACGTATTCCAAAAATATTCACTGCCATATTAAAAAGGGATAACAAGAATACGCCATTTGTGTTTGTTCCGGGTTGTTGTTCAAAGCGTGAGCCTGCAGCAGGCGGCATTAAAGCGCCGCTGTTTCCACCGGCGAGAACCCGCCACCATTAACTGACAAAGCGACAAATAGTTTCAGGCTCAGGTGAGAAATAAACTGTATAGACACCTGACAGATGCCTGCGTCGTTGCAGGCCAGTCTGTCGTCTTTGGGAATTTTTTTTTTTTTTTCTGTTTTTCACAATGCCAGTGAGTTACATTTAAGCACTCTCAGACAGGTAATTTAGGGAAAAAGCTAATGCAACCAGCAGCCAAAGCCTGCCAGACGGGGTCAAATATATCACACAACAACAGCTGCACGTAGCGCAGGATAGAGACAGACTGCAAGATTTCACCTGTCATTCATCTGAACGCCATTATTTCTTCAATGAGCCTCCTGCTCATTGCTTATTTTTCAGTAGTTTTTCCCCCAATTTTTGGTTTCTCAGATTTTTATGTTAATGTCTCTGAATTCATATTCTGGAAATGTTGCTCTATTCAGTGTTTCAGTTAACACTTTGTCTCATCCTACATTTTATAATAACTAGACAAATATTGTTTTTCATCAGAACCATCTCTTTTGATTAAGACTGTCATGTGAACATTAGCTTGTTCAGTCAGAATAAAGCAAATTATGAGTGTAATTCCCTTTTTAGAAGAGCTGCTGCAGGATCACTAAGTATATTCATGTTATTCAGCGCTCTGAAGATTTTGCTCCTCAGCAAATTCATATTAAATTTGTACAAGTTTAGCGTGAGACTGTAGGCTTGTAGGACTCACTTTTCTATCTCCAAGCACAAAGCTGGTTTCCGCAGGTTTCGTCTCACGGTATTTGCACCAACTTGCAAGACAGTTCCACAATGTGCGATTAATCCATCAAGGCCAGGCTGAAAATCTCACATGCTATGACAAGATATGCATCATGATTATAGATCCAAATGTAATTATGTGCTCAAATCGGAGTTGGCAAAATGTCAACAGCAGAAAAAAGAGCGGCACTTCTAGACATTTCCTCTCATTACAGGTAGTCAGTATCATGTTTTCTTAGTCCTTTACATGGTGTAATTACGAAAGTTGCATCTTGATTAGAATCTTGATCTTATCAAATACACCTTTCGAGTCATATTTAAACTTTATTTCTATAGGTTTTCTTACATAGGTATAACTGTTTTTTCTGTTCCTGTCCGTACATTGATGAAAATAGGGTATATACGGTACAAAACAATGCTAACGAGCCAAACTGTGGCTAGAACAGCACCGAGACTCAGTTTGTAACACCCGTTTATAACACGACCAACAGCGTCACGTGCATTGACGCCGATGCTTTTCTCGATGCCTTCTGTCATATCTCAATATGCAAAGCAACAGGAATTACTTTTAACCTAAACGCAGCCATATGCCGAGTCCTCGTCGTGAATTGAAATGACACCCAGAGTGTTTAAAATGCTGATGTGTCAAACACGAGTGTGCCTGGAGACATCTGAGATCAGATTCCATCTGTCACTTCCAAACACATACTGCAAACAACTGAGTCGTGTTCTGTTGTGCTGAGTTGTACTTTAAGGTTCACAAGGAGGAAGTCATGTGGGAAGAACTGAGGATGATTACCGTAAAAATAATCAATTTGTAAAATGCTGGTTCACAGTTCAGCGGGAGGGCTGCGTGCCCGACAAAGCTTTGCAAAAATAAGGCAAAACAACAAAACTGTTAACAAATGGAACAAATGTGTATGTGTGGGGGTGGGGGTGGGGGGGAGTCTGATTTTACATTGTTGGGTTTTAAGAAATTTTATGCTAATGTGACATTTATTTTTCATTATAACATTTTAGAAGCCTGGATTGTGACTCTATTATATATTCGATGTCTTCATATTTTTACAATGACTTCATTCCTGGTTCAGACCTAAATTTCACTCTGATCTTATAAAGGGAGATGGGGTGATGTCTCCTCTCTGTGAACGGAAGCCAATAGTAGTAACAGCTGCACTAACTACAAATATGTCCTTGTAACATGTTTATGTGGGATTCGGAGTGTTCTATCACTACTGTAACAAATAATTAGATATTATTTCTCTAAATTTTCATTTGGATCTACTGTTGCCTTTTTTGTCCAACATAGTAAAGACAGTACATTGAGGATGAAATCGCCATGCAAACAAGAAAAAAACGTATTATTACCTTATAATCTTTCCTCTCTATATATTTATGCTAGGTTAGGGTGTTCTTTTATTCTTGTCTTATCCACTGCGAAATAACCAGAGATGAAAGTTATATGGCTTTGATTTAAATGTTCTCTTTCTGCTTTCTTTGTTTGCGATGAGTTGTTTATTGTCACTGCTTATGGTTGCCATTTCTGTTTAGAGTGACTTATACACAGGTATATTTATACTTAAGGAACAATTGTCTGTGATAAACCTAAAATGAATGAGGCATGAAAGTAAAATTGAAACACTGAGGAGACTTAACCAACCAGCAATATTCTACCCATTAATTTAAAGTACTCTTTAAAACATTGACTTCCTGACAGGGTAACCAGAGTTGCTAACCGGGGTTGGCATTTCTCCCTTGGAAGCCTATAAACCTCTTTTTCCAGCTGTCTGAATACAGATTGTTGAGAAAAAGATAGCCTCTAGATTCCCGTAGAAGAAATATGGCTTTACACAGAGAAGAGTCACTTCCTCTGGTCCACCCTACCAACAAGTGTCATGGAGAGCAGCCTGCTGGTTGGTGCAGGCAGAGAAATAAACATATGGTACTGTGAATCTGCACCTGAATTTGCAATTCCCCTCAGTGTTTTAGCATCTTTCATCTGTGGCCCAGAAGCCTCACTGTTTTAGTTGACTTTCCCTGCTCTCATTTGCATCATTGGTGAAAGCAGCCAGTATGATGTGCCACATTTTGCTGCCGGGGAGTCCGCCATTTCCCACTAAAGCTGCTGGGGGCCCAAACAAAGCTAAATTCTGCTTAAATGTTGGATTTTTAATTTGTTAGGTGGAAAAATTCAACCCCAAAAGAACTGGTGCTTGTATTGGTGAGAAACTGGTTCCTGTTCATCGGAGCACCTCAGTGAGTGATAATAAGCAAATGTTGTGTTTACAGCTCAGAAAAGTGAGCGAGCTGTCCGCAGGCCTTCACGTTGTGTCCATACTTGGTCTTCTCAAGCCAGAACAGTAAGCAAGCAGAGCCGATGAGATATGTTCTCGTCATTAGCTTTATTGTTGCCATCGAGATGTAGCCCCTATCGATTTGTTTTAATATAATAGAACCCTGGATGGCATGAGGAGCTCAAACAAAGAGATCCATTCTCCTTTTCTCTGTGTAAATGTGGGGATTAGTTGGGGGGAAAAGTAAGGCTCTACGGAGAACAATGTAATCAATAAAACCCAGACTCCTCACAGAAAGAGCGGTAACTCCGCATCGACTACAAGCTGCTCACACACTCAATCAGATTAACTAATGAAGCAATTATCGATCTAAAGTGGGGACACTGGCTGGCGCAGGACGAGCCATTAAGTGTCTGCGTCCCTCCCTTGGCCATACCGAAAATGTCAGGGTCACTTTGTTCACTTCTTGACACAGTTTACCGAGGCCCGATCTGTGGCGGACTAATCACCCGTTCGCCTCCCACGTGCGGCTCCGAGGGGGCAACACCTCGGCGGGATTCGGGCGAAATCTGATTGTCACAACACCGGGAACGGAGCCAAATCAGCCCGTGCCATATTTGCTGCTTCGACTGGGAGCAAATGAAGGAATGCAAAAGAGAACAGACGACTGCGGGGCAGCAAATGAGGAGTATCCTGCTCAGCGTGTGGCCCGAGTTCTGGTTATGGTTCTGACTAAGCTGGATATCTTTTCTCTTTTTTTTTAGCTTGTATGAATCGCACCTTTGGTAATTAGTGTGGAAAAGGTGAGCTGGTGAGGGAAGAAAGAAAAAGATTTGCTGTCTGCCGCATCGCTCGGTGATAGAAATGTGTGCTTTCTTTGCCCGAGTCCATGGCAACACCAGGTTTGTTTGTTTCCACGCTCATAGCGCGAGCAATACCATGAGATGTCTCACAAGATGTCAAAATAGGAGCGCTCATTCTTTCATCAAATAAAAGACAACAGGAGCTGGTGCAGCTCCTCCACTACGACATGATGTATTGTAGTTCATTATTCCGTGTGTAATCTCTCTCCCGAGTCATGGGGACTGACTAAAAATGCTCTCTTGTGAATATAAAATCACCCTGAACTTCTGCTGCGCTGATCTTAGAGCAAAGAGAAAGCATGACATGAAGTTTGGGCACAGGCATCTCACAGGTTGTTTTTAATATTTCATGCAGCCTCACCTGAAATCCCAATTATGACCGAGCTGTTATTGTTTGGTAATTGAACACAACGCTCCAGGCCTGGTCATCAGTCAGTCTGATTCACTTTCATCACACTCTGACACACAAAAAAATCAAATAGTACCTTTTTTTCCCCTCTCTCTCGGTGCACTGAGGCAGGAAAAATATTGCTTTGCAGTTAACTTCTAATCAAATTGCATTAGGTTTTCACAGCCTGTGCCCTCACTCCATTTGCACAAACCATCACAGGCCGACATGAATTTCACACCCGGGGTGAGGAATACTTACTTCTTCGCCCCAATAGATTTCTCCTCCAGCCCAACACACACTGGGCACACACGCAAACACACACTCTGTGATCAGACAAGCATGATCATGCAGTTACAGCACAGTGGTAAATGATTTTATTTGCAGCAAGTGTGGTTTTAATGATATTTTCCATGCTCTGATGTTATTTTTACCTACTTCTGAAATCGACTGAGATACAGTGTAGTTTTTCTTTTTTATTTGGGGGGGGGTCTCTCCTCATAACTTATATATATTCACCATCACAATATACATCATGTCTCATCCCACAGGAAACCCAACTTGAAGCATCATTGTAATAAGGAAATAGAAGACAACTGAAACAACATAGAGCCCATTGAAGAGAAGTGAAGAAATTAAAAGCTCTATCAGAGCCATTAAGTCTTTTCGATTAAACGGCCGTTATGTATTATACAAGTACTGCTCTTGGACGCTATGGGAAATAATTGAAAATAAAGGAAACATGAGCATGGATTTTAATAATGGATTATGACTCAATTATTAATGTGGACATTTCTTCTTCATGATAATTAACCGTCCTATAGGCTGCTTTACCATCAGCCTCATGTTCTGTGCCTGTGGGGCACAATGCTGCTTGATGTTCTCCTGCATGAAACAAGTCTGGGGCGGGGGTTGATTGAAAATACACGGCGGTGCGAGGGCGTGTGCGTGCATCTGTAAGCGTGCGCGAGAGTGCAAGTTGCATGCAGCAGAGGGGGAAACTAATAACTACTCAAACACTGCACTAAAGCACAAGTTTCAGGGTCTGGCACTTTCCATTAGAGCTCTACTTTTAGAAGATTCGATATGGGTCTCCTCTTTGAGCCAAAGCACTTATGTGTCAGCTCTACCTTCAATTTTCGTGTGGAATTTATTAGAGGTGTTTGTAACTTCCTACATCCAGTTGTGTTACCTTTCATGCCGCTAATTGTAAACTGTATCTTCGTTGTGGTGTCATTCCGAGACTCTTTTCCTGTTTTCCTGAACATTTATCATTCGCCCGGTGGTATTCCTGTCAACTGCTCAAAGGGAGATGGTCACCTTTCTTGGGTCATATTCCATTTCAGGTCTCCTCCAGGAATAAGAGCTTTTTCCGCTTCAGTGTCCTCCCCATGCCAGCCCAAGATGGGGGGCCAAATGGAAGTGAGGACACATTTTGTACTGTGATTTGTTTGTTTCCAGAGCAATAAATAATTTCCCTCAGGAATTAATCTGATTCTGATTCTGAGGTCAAGGTCTTCCAAAATGACATTTAGTGAATATTGGAAATTGATTAAAAGTGTATTGAGGTGGACCCTAACTGGGCTTATGCGATTATTCTATATTTAGTTTTACCAAACCAGAGTTGTTCACTCTTTTATTGCTGCTTGTATGTGTGCTGTGTTAATAGGACCATATATTGAAAATGTTCGTATAATCTTTAGTAATAGGTGAAAATCTTAAACAAACTTTCCATCTTAGAAGTTCTTTAAAATCAGTCTGATTATCAGGCTCTGAAACTGAGAGTCTTTCAAACTATACAAGCTAGCAGCTAATAAACAATTGATAAAAAGATTGTTTGATTTGTCTTTCAATGGCAGAAAAAGTCTCTGTGTGGTCCCTCTTCTCCTTTAAATCCCACAACTGAGTAGGTTCGTGATAAAAAATAGTTAAAAAAAATATGAAAATGTCACCTTGGCATTTATCAAATTCTTCAGAGTTTCATCGACATTATTGATTTCCGGATGGTCAAGTCCTAAATGCAGGGAAGAAGATGTGTTTAAATCTGAGGTGATGCTCGACTCCAGGTTTCTGTGTGTGTGTGTGTGTGTGTGTGTGTGTGTGTGTGTGTGCATGGGTGGGGGGGAGAGCAAAACGGGGAGCAGGAGATGAGAGTGAAGGGGTGAGAGGAGGCAGGATCTTAAAGCAAAAGCTGGGGTGGGGTGCACTTACGCACTTACATGTGGGAAGGGAGAGGGAGGTGAGGATGGGGGGGGGGCAGAATGGTATCGGGGGGCGGAGCCGCAGACAGTATCCTCCGCCCTCGCGCTCGTCTGCGAGCCCCTCGCAGTTACCTGTTCCACCACAACTGATGTGAGCCCGAGTTGGAGAGCGCATGCCACGTTGGAGGAAGAGCCTAAACTGAACCGACCCGCGCGCAGATTCATTCCCCTGAATCCACCTGTTAATAAAGCCTCCCAGGTCTTTTTCTTCAATTTTCTTTTTTTGGGTTCACCCCCCTCCACTAACCTCTGATTCAAACAGAGTAAGCTGAGGATCTCTGAGACTCACAAGGATGCACTTGTCCGCCAGCTGCGTGCGTTCCCTCCTCATCTGCGCGCTCTTCAGCCAAGGTAAGCTTTTGTCTCCGGGAAAGGAAAAGAAAACAAAAAACTGGGCAGTGGGGCTGTTTTTTTTTTTGCAGGTAAAGGAGAAAAATCCCCGCAGGTACCCCGCCACAACTTCAGCCCGGGCTATTGGCCACAGAAATGTGTCCACTTGTGACTTTTTTTCTTTTTTTTTTTTTTTGTGCTTTTGATAGTTTTTAGTCCTAAATGCACCACTAACGTGCGCACATGTGGCTCGCGTGTGTGGATTGTGTGACATTGAAATGCGTTTGGGATGTTATTGACCCATATGTTACGCGGTGGACATCTCCGTTTTATTTCAAACTAAATCAGAAAATCCGCAGAGCTTAGCCATCGTTTCATGACTAATCTCACCTCGAAGTTATTCATTTTCATCATTATTCATTACACAAGAAGGGATTTCTGCCCTGACCGGTTAAAAGTTACTCTGACTGTGAATGGACTGCCTATTTGCTCCTTGTGTCTCATCTCATGTGCTTCTGCCATGATGTCATCAGTTTGAGTCATTCAATCATGTTTTGTGTAGTTTTTTTTGGTATTTTTTATTTTTTTAACAGGAAGGCAGCTGAAAGATGCTGCTTTTCAGTATGATTCATTTTAATTATGGCCTGCCTATGCGAGAGATGCATACCTTTCAGGTCCTGACTAGTAATTACACACAGGATGTTGGCAGCTGCACTCAGTTGTGCCAGGAACATAAAACCCCAAGTTTGAGCAAGAAGATCTAAATTATAGATTTGGAAATCATTTCAGCGAAGCGGGCTGATATCCATCACAATTGTCTGTTTTTTCTCTTCCCCTCGTTGTGCTCGCACGTGTTGGGCGTGCATGTATGTTGCTCTTATTGTTTGCAGATTTAGGGTGTTTTTTTTCCCTTTGTAGATTTCCATATTGTCTGCTCAGTCAGGCCACAGGTAGCAGTCGCCATGTGTTCCCGTCATTCAGCCGGGCCATAAGCTCAGTGCACTTCCTGGGGTAGGAAAAGGGCGGGGGGGGGGGGGGGGGGGGGGGGGGGGTGCTCTCCTGTGCCGCGTCACACCACGGTGGCGCCTGTTGTTGTAAATTAACACCATGCAGCACCTCTCAGTCAAGCTCAGGTGGTTTTGTTTGAGAGGAGAGGAAAAGGCCTTTTAAGGTGTTTTTTTACGCCGGCGTGCTGCTGCAGTGCCGTGTGCTTGAGAGAGGAGGAGAGTGCTCTGAGTGGGTAATGAGTGTTGACTTTATGGTCATCTGCACTGCTGTGCGTTCAGTGTGTTCGCTGATGGCCTAAACATGTGTGTTTGCTTACAAGATGGTGAGAAGAAGAGTGCAAGAGGTGAAGTGCTGCCGGTTTGCGTAATAGGGGCCAGAGGATTTGGAAGTTTAGGATTTGAAAGAAACCCCGCTACCCCACCCACCCCCCAAAAAACCAAAGCCGACCTGGCCTTTATCTAATTTGAGAAGATTAAAAACAGATCGGTCCCTGCCGGGGTTTTTTTTTGTTTTTCGGTGAAAGGTGAAACGTGGCTGTAGCCAGACACAGCAGAAAAAACAGTTAGTCCTGGAACAAATAGTCCAAATAGATGCATCTGTTTTTTTGTTCACTCCTTGACTCCACCCTTCCCCCCACCCCCCCGACCCCACCCCCCCGCGGCCCCTCCTGAACGGACAGACAAGCGCCCGCTGTCACAGCTGGTATTACTTGTCAGGCAAGTGGGGCTCTCCGTTTTGCTAATGGACTAATCTCTTGTGTAGGGGGTCACCCAATTTCATCCCAGATTCATTCACTCTCCCCTCTTTCATCTCTAACTAGGTTATGTCAGGACTTGCTTTGTGAAAGCCGGGATTTGAATTTGGAGGAACAGGAGAGAACTGCTTTTAATTGCGTGCTTGGTTGACTGGGATCATTTTGCAGGAGCGTATTTGTGTGCTATTGCACGTTCGGTCTCGTCTGAAGACTGTTTGCGTTTTCTCTCGTCTTTAAAGAAAGATTTCTTTGTTACTTCCAAAGTATTGTGTTCCTTCATGCAAAATTCAGATGCAGTCATGAGAAGTGTGGCAGCTCAAGCGGATCGTGGCTTTGAATAGAAATCCTGCATACATACTTCATCCTAGACTCTCACTTTAACCCCTCATTCCTTCAAACAGCGACGTATCGATTTAGTTTTTTTAAATGGCAGGCTGACTATGTGGAGAGCACAATAAAATAATCAATTCATGATTGAGTAAATGTAAGAAATCAAGAGGATCTGCTAAATTTAAAGGAATGAGCTGGGCTTAAATGTGTTTAATCGTACTAACAGCATCTCAAACCAACAAAGGGAACGAACCGTCTATTAATCATCTGTTCTTTGCACTATTTTTAATAGGAATTCTTCAAATACTCCCAAATGTGATATCTATGCAAGTTATTATCCTGCTGGATCCTTAACCCACATTTGTCAGCTCTTAATGTCTCTCAAAAAAGCTCAGAAGGACTCTTGGTCCTTTGTGTGGGGCTAGAGTGTGAAGTGGAGCCTTTTTTCTGGTATGGCACAGTTAGCACACTTGTGTTTTCAATTCAAAAGATCACATACAAAGTGAGACAAACGCAATTACTCTCCCAAGCAGCACAAAACAAGTGAGCTATAAGAAGGAGACAGATGTTCGCTGAGAAAGAACTGGCTTATTTCTGTGCACCTTGTGCTGCTCCGGCCTTGATCGGAATAAGAAATGAGTGGAAGCCTGAGCGGAAGGCAGAGATGCTGCTCATGGAGAGAAAAAAGGGGAGGCTTCTTAAACAGGAGAGGCCTGTTCAGGCAGGCAAGGTCATACTGTAAATTAGAGCAGAATTTGGGTGGAGGCTGCACTGTCATGGCCCATCAGGGGGTGCCGAATTCCTCACAGCGCCCCTGGCAGCGGCGCTTTATGGCCAGGATGTGAGGATCAAGCTTGATTAACTACTGTCATGGTGACTTTAGTTTTTGAATTACAACTGACTAAAAATAAAGATGGCACGGAACTCACTGTACGACGTAGATGCCGTCTCGTGTTTGATGAAGCACCAAAGGGCAGGTTTTATTGCACGCGTGAAGGTGGGAAGGCTCGTATTATTAACCTGCTCCACTTCCACGAGAAGAAAAGGAGCTTCGGATGCCAGTTTCCAAGAAATCAGGCCGATGCATTAGTTGGTCCCCAGAGAAATGATGCTTCTAACATGTGCATCCTCACCATATGGTGTGCTGCCCAGGGCCCTACTCGTTTAAAAGACGCACCTCGAAATAAAGGTAAACTGATCCATAGCTCTAGATGGTGCAAATAAGGGCAGAGTTATTAACTGATGGAAAACAGCTCAATACAGACACACAGTAATGATTTTCCTTTGGTCTGTGCTTTCCCTTACACAGTGAGTGTACGCTTCTCTCCACCCCCAGCAGGACACTGAACAGGTGGAGGAGTGTTTGTTTTTTGAGGCTGTGGAGAAGGAGAGGGAGTCTCTTTGTGATCCCTGTTTGTGTGTACAGTTGTTGAAAGAACAGCTTGTTCCCATCACTCACATTAAGCCGAAAGAGAACCTCGGGTCTCATTATTCGCTCGTTTTTAGATGTTCTAAAACACCACGAGCACCTTCCCTGGTTCGCTGTAACATCTTCTTTGTTTCTGACCATCACATTGAGATGAAAACCCACTGATGGAAATATGAGCCACCACATGAACACGCTGAGTTTCCTGCATGACACTGAGAGCGATTCCCCCTTTGCTGGACTCCCCAAGCTGGGAGATGAATGAGTGTCTTTGCCTCCAGAAAATGAAAAGATATGCAAAAGTAATCACTCTGAGGCAGTGACTCAACGAGGAAGAGGGTCCTTTGTTCGCCCGTGACTGTTTTACTCACAGGATTATCAGTAAAACAGTAGCAATTGAATCTTAATTACACTCTGGTGATTGGCTGGCCCCACTTTCAGAGGGAGAATGTGAGATATATTTCATTTTTATAATCTAAGGTAAGAACTTAACCCTTCAGCAGCCCATTTCTTGTGTAATTTGCTGGTCAGGTTGAAAAAAGATTGGTAGAATTTAGCACACTATTGACTTTCTGTGATTGCTGTTTTAAAGTCTACATGATGAGATGCAATCATTTTAAAGGCAGTGGAGGCTTTACGACGTTCTAAAAGGTGTAACATCTCAGTTTCCTTTTTTGCCTTTGGCTTTCTCTTTCCCGATTGCACAAAGCTTTGCCTCTTGCCTTGCAAAGTAATGGTTATTTGTTATCCGAGGGGACGGGCCAGGGTTCCATTGTTTCTGCTTTAAAGAAAGACCTAACAACAGGAGAGAGATGACTGTGCTAAGCAGCACTACTTCTTTCTTTATGCAGGGATACTCCCATTGAAATGCATGAAGCCGGCCTTGGTTTTGGTGAAAGACGAACGGCAGTCTGAAATTGGTCAGCCCCTGTTTCGGGGACAAAAAAAAAAAAAAAAGAGAGGCTGTTTCTCTCTTTTGTCATTGACGCATCCCCCAGCTTTCACTGGATTCCTGCGGACTCCCGCCGACTGTATTGTGAAGCTGGGTTCTTTTTAAACGAATGAGGGTATGATAGCGACTTCTTGCTCCCGCTCCTCTCTTTGTCATTAATATGGAACAGCACACACCCCTCTGAGAGGGCAGAGAGTCGCTGCTGCCAGTCCCTGCACTTCACATGTGCAACCTGGAGGAGTGGGGAGGGAGGGGGAGCCTCTCCTCCATATGAAAAGCCCGCGGCCACACCCATCTCCAACAGGACCTGGATCTTTGTTTAAATTCCCCATTAGAGTCACTGCACTGTTGAAATTAATTCTTTGAGAGGCCTCTATTATCTGAAATGGTAATGATTTGCCCTCTGAGAGCAACCCGGGAATACAGCAAATTGGCACATGTATATGTGGTGCTAATGCCACCTTTGTTTCGGTAAAGTATGTTTGATGGGACCCATTTTTCTCATTACAGTTTATCTTATAGATTAAACAGTACAAAGCAGCAGTGTGTATCCACATGGGAGATTCAGTAGCAAACCATTTTACTGGCCCATAAAGGGAGTCTGGATGGACCTCTTATATTTGTGCACATTATTCGTGCCTATTTATTTAGGGCTTCTGCGTAAGTCTGGGGCTCTATTGTATCAGACCTTTCTTTTGACTTTATCAGAGGTTGAGCAAAGTCAGCCAAGTTGACACAGCATTTGTGCAAAAAGGTGTAACATTCAGTTCAAGCCTTTAGGCAACTCATACAATGACTTTTGTCTCACTTTCATATCTGAATTGTCTTGTGTGTGCCCCATAGCTCTTTTTCAAAACGGAAAAAAAGTCCCTCTCCTCTGACGCAGTTTTGACTTTATTTTTTTGATTCATGAAGCGCTCTGCTCCTCCTCATCATGTCCCGCCCTTGGGCCTCAACAGAGTGGATCTGTGTGGGCATTTGACCTCCGTATTCACATTCTTGCCATTCTAAAAGCTGGTTCTTTGTGTGGTGTGGATGTCCACCATCCCTCCTTTTAGAGAGCCGTCGCAGTCTGAGCAGCCCGAGGCTATCGCTGATTATACCGTCACAGTTGAACTTGTAGGAGACAGGAGCTCTCATTCAGGGAGGGCTCTCTGAATGAGAAAGTCAACGTATAATTGAAATGGAAAAAAAAAAGAAATGTTTGTTTCCAAGTAACAAACATGAAATGGTTAGTTCGTCTCCTAAGGCCATTTCAAATACTTCAGAGTATCGTTTATGGTTTATAGATGTTTAAAATGTGTTTTGGGGTTAAAAAAATTGGAATGCTTTACATTTCCTATTATTTTTTCAATTGTAACCCCCCTAAGCCAAATGTTCAAAGCTGTTGATCATCTAGCAAGACAGGCTGAACATTTTTTATTCATACAAAGTAAGATAGCATGTCAATTATCTCCAAGAATTTGATATGACATACCAAAGGAGCAGTCCAAACGAGATCATTTACTAGGAGAAGCTAAAAATGTTAGATAGCCTGAGACACCCAGCTCTACAAATCATAATCCCTGTCTCCTGCTCCCTCTCATTGCAAGACCTTTTTGCATTCCACTCTATGAAAAGTTAAGACTTCCTCCCTGGCCTCAGGGCATGTCCTTTCAAATGTGAAACTTCTTGAAAAAAAACACGGTTAAATATAAGGAAATGCAATGCACACAACAGCTCACAGTGACTCCGCTTTGTCTACCAGCCCTGCTCCTTCTCATTCAACTTCAGCTTTAATTCAACGAAGTCGAGTAGTGGTGTTTTGCATGGCAATTACCCTACAAGCGATACTTTGGCTGTTGGCTGAATCGTGCATGCGTTAGATGTTTCCTGATAAAACACTTTGTATTGCTGTTAAGTATTCAGCCGCTCCACTGCCAGACCTCACGAGCAAGGTGAAGAGATGCTTGTCTGGTAATTGGATGCAATACTTAATTTTTTTTAATGCGAAGTCGTAAGAGGTCAGTCGCTTAGGGGAATTTTGTCGACATCACACGCACCGCACAGGTCCCAATTTTAATACAAATTTTCAAATCGCCTTTGATAGAAAATTAATTAAAAAAAGGAGCTCAATGTGAAAAACATTTGTTTTATCTATGTAGATAAAACAAATGTTGTTAAATGAACTGTAAAAACTTTAAATGGCTGGATTTGAGCAAATATAGTCTATAGAGGAGATGAGATATCCTTTAGTCAACATATGATATTACTTTAAACCAGTGTAGGTTTGGTAATAAAACCAAAAATACTCAAATTGCCCCAAAATAATGTGACTCTTAGGGGAAAGCAGCTCAGATTTCTGACTTGTTTACCAAAACAATCTTGGGTCTGGTTAACCAGAAAAGCTGTGTTATTGTCTAGGGCTGGCCAGGGCATGTTCATCACACTCAGTACAAACAGGCACTCCAAACAATTTGTTCCTACAAGCATGTTTTTATATACAATAATATTTCGCAGAGGGTATTAAAAAAGAGGATGAATGTGTTACCTTTCTGCTCAGGGCGGCATTTTCTTCTCATGTCACGCTTGAATGAATCCATTTTTTATTGAAATGTCTTGCAGCTAATGTGTTTTCATATTACCAGCTATTACATCTGCTGGTATTTATGCTCATTATATGAACAACTGATCAAGACTTTCATGAGCTTATACTCATATAATGTAATTTGATTTACCTCTGGTGTTACGAGCACTGGTCCAGGGAACAGAGAACCCAAAAGCACCACCACGTTACATCTGGTTTGGGCTGCATCCTCAGGTGCTTCTCAGGCTTTCGCCACAGAAAAACAAACCGGTGTTGAAGGTGAAACGTGGAAAGAGATGGTCTTACAAACAATTTCCAGACTAGTCCTTCAACTAAGGGTTATTTTATCCGTTGCTGGTGTTTCCTTGGCCAACGCCTGAGGAAATAGTCAAAAGGCAACCTCATAGTCTTGCATTTGGAAAGAAACTGAAAAGGCGAACGAGTTCATCTGTACATTGGAAAAGGGTCTTGAGAGTTTTCTGTGGATATAATCCACCCAAAACGGAAACGTTTTTCATCTCATTTAACTGTGCAAAATGTCACCTTTCAAGCTTTGGTTGGAATAAGGAGTGAAAAAGAATTACATGTGTAGTTAACTGGGCCAGATGTATCACATATATGAATCCATAGAAGAATGATATTAAAGTGTAAAGAAAAAAAAGGAAACTGTAACTGCTTGATTGCTGTATTTGTAATACAATCATTTTGAAATGCTGCTCCACTTGTTGTATGGCCTGACAAATCCTTTTTTTTTTTGCCTGGAACAAAGCAATCTCTCTTATCTCAATCTGGCTGCCCGAGAGCGGCCTTGGAGCTGCTTCTCAGCAACTTTTGCCCTGGATGAAACTGCCGACGGATGCCCCGTCCCTCCCCATTCTTCCCGAGTGGGAGTGTCTGCCTCTCCGTGACCTCCCTTGCTCATACACACACACATATACAGACCCCATGGACCCCCCCGACTCACTGCCTCATTGTTTGTGACGTATTTGTACTGAGGCCATTTTTTATTTCGATTTTTTCATCACCGTGCCTTTCTCCCCCCTCCTTTTTTCATAATGGATCTGAAAAAATGGTAGGCCCTAATTGGCTGCTGCCTCAAGTACTCCTGGATCCTGTTATGTACTCTGTGATTTAGATCTATCTCTTCCACTGGCTTGACTTAGACAGTTACATATGAAACAAAAGATGCGAGTGATTGATATGGGACAGACTCGCTGCAGTTAATATTAGTCCTGCTGAGAGAGAGAGGGATGCTCGACTGAGGTGAAGAAAATAACTCATATTAACCTCAATACAGCTGTTTACCACCATGGCTGAACAATAGCTGACGCACCTTAATCCTTTCGTTTTCACGTTTTTGGTAAATTCAGTTTTCTTTACTTCAGGGACTTGTTAAGTTATCATGCTTAAAAAAAAACGTTTTAAAGTGTGTAATGAAAAATATTTTTATTTCAAAACCTCACATTCCACATAATTTAATGGCTGTCCACCCAGTCGTCACGACCCTCCAACAGACGAGCGAAGCCGTTGCCGATTCTGCACTCTCGCTATGTGGTCAAATTTAGAAAAGTATTCCTTGTTTTTAGAGGCGTTTTTTGGGTTTGAGTGGAGGGCCTTCTCAGGAATTTCATAGCAGCTTATGCCCCTGAGATCTTGCTTTTATCTGATCCCAGAGGAGAAGCAGATCTTTGTTTCAGACAGCCCTCACAACAGTGTTGACTCAGTTTGCTTGAAGGGGGGTAGCGGGTGGGGTTATTGTAGTTCGGTGGAGGTTTTTTTACCCTTCGGGGCCAGATTACAGATATTTCAGTGTTAGTACATCTTTTGTATATTGACCGTTTTTTTGTGTTTGTGCATGCGTGTGTGAAGGGAAGTTTTCACATGGATCTGCAGGACTTTGGTGCTCCTGTTTGGGAGGCAATGCACTGGCCATGAGTCAGAGAGGGAGTGGTGAAAGTCTGCAGCAACATGGTTAAATGATGCCTAACTTATGTCACAATGGAAGAAAGCAATGTAATAGCCATTGCTAATGACATTATTAAAGGTCTCCCCGTAGAGACCGTGACTTATGGAGAATTACATAAACTGATATTGGTTATCTCATTTTACACAGAGAAAAGGAAGGCACCAACTGAAGGGCAAAATTGGGTTTGCTGAGGCAGTTGTATCCATTATGTGTCGTTTGGGGAAAACAGAATCAGTGACCTTGTGATTTCGGACATAACTCCCAAGAAAAAAAAAACTCCCTCACAGGAATCTGAGCTCCCTAAAAATCGGTTTGGCGCCATTGAAGCTCTTGCTAGTAAAGCCTTCAGGCCATTTCTTGTTAGCAGTCATCCTGCCATATAAATCTGAAAGTCCCGAAGTTAAAGCAGGACAGTGCATGTTAATCTCAAACCTTTCACGGCGCTGCATCAAAGCAGACGTTGGTCCGTGGGTATTAAATGTGAAACCACAGAGTTTTGATGTGCAAGCAGGTACATAATCCTTTGTATGTATTATCTGCATTCCATGTATTCCTCCCACCAGTCTCTCCTCTGTTTAGCCAGCAGAGGCTTTAGGACCCCCCTAGAGCCAAAAGCTGGAGCAGGACACAATTTGAAAACATAATACAAACCAGGCTTATTGGAATGGAGAGTACTACTTGCGCTGTTTCACGGTGTAGGGTTAGAAGGTCAGCTCTGTCATTACGATTATTCAACAGCATACACAACTAATGCGCGAGTATCAGCCTCGGCCTGGCAATTACCAAGAGTCATCCGTTGAACAAATGAGAATATCTACCTGCAAATGTTTTCCGTTGTTTAACAAGACAGGCATTATTAATACGGTGGAGGGGGTTCTTTGCGTTAAATAAAACCATGGCGCCGGTTCCCGTGAATCACTTGATTTGAATTTGGATAATTAGTCCACCTATTATGCAGAGTCTAATGAAACACTTTAAGGTTGATTAATAGATGCAATCTTGCTTATCCGTGCACTAAAGTGAAGGGCCTGGCCTGGTTTACTTTCCTATCACAGCACCGTCCTGCTCAGGGCTGCTTGTGGTTTTGCTGCCAGGATCCATTTACCCTAAACGGGGGGCTGTTGTGGGTCGGGTTTGATTGGTATCCTCGGGCACCTCACGACACTGTAACGCGGCCATACAGATACCATAATAGTAAACAGAACTGCTCCCACAGGACCAAGAGGCTACAGTTGTTCAAAAGGATCCTCTAGCGAGGTAGGTGTGGGGGCAGGGACTGCCTGGGTGGGGCTGCTTTTACAGCAGAGGCAGCTCTCAGGCAGACAGACCTGCTTGTGCTCCAACAAAAGCCGGTTGCAGTTGTGTAAATAGTCGAATCCGTAGCCGGCAGCTGGACTAATATCGCTAAAAGAAAAAAAAAAGCAATTCGCAGACTTCACTACCAGGAGGCAGAAGAGGCTCAGGGTGCTGGTTGAGTAGACGTTTCCATCTTGACATTCCCATGGAGCCACTGTCTGTTTTTAGTCCGGCGTACACGAGGGTCCTGGTGAGGGCTGGAACTGTTGTTTTCAGTAAACATACGTGCTTTCATAGCAGAGAGAACATGATGGGGATCATGGCAACATGTCCTGTACGCTATCACGCTAAAGCTCCATAGAAAAAAAACACAAAAGAATCAACTCTATGCATGTGTTTGACAAACCAGTGTTTGCTGCACAACTGGAGAAATTATGCAATGCCATGAATCCTAAATTAGCTCAAGCAGCATCTCCACTTTTTTTATGTGGGAAAAATAAGAATAAAATGAGGCAAACTTTGACCTACTTATCCAACATTTTGTCCGTTTATTCTCAGCCGATTTACAAGTCAATGAAGCAACGAAGTGTTCCTGGACAGACCCGCGTCTTTTTCTCCCCCCTGCTGCAGGAGCCCTTTAGCTATTAATAAAACTGATTAGAAATGATGTTCAGTCTGTAATCTGTGGAGCGGACACTTATAAGGGAAGCCATTCCTGCTCGGCGTGGCACGGTTGCTCCAGGCCAGTGAGGTTGGCAGGTCTGCAGCGTTTATGCAAAAAAAACGGATCCATGCTGTCTGATGTGATACCTGGTGATGAGACCTGCTGAAACGAGGAGCACTTTGATGTCAAGAAGGTTGTTTTGAGTGTGTCAAGAATATTTCAGAGCTGCATATTAACCGATCTGAACACACCAGGATGAAGACTGAGAATCTTTTAAGAACTCGGGCCCTCTGTTTGTTGCATTTAGATTTAATGATATCGGTTCAAACTCTCTGCGATTCAAAGGCCACTTTTTCAGCAGTGTGCACACCAACCCGCTGCTGGCTTCTTCTGCACAGCATCTCCACGTCTGTAGTTCCCACATTTATTCTATCAGACTGCAAACATTTATTTTATCATCACTGTGACTACATTTTTCAGCCCTAATTGGACTGTTGATTATTCCCTGTGATCTCTGGAGGAGAAGGGTCTGTAATTTTAATTACACTGGCTTAAAATAGAGTTTCAAACAGCAAGTCTTGCCCTCTGAGAAACTGTGAGCACATATCTGGGCCTCATCCTCAATGAAAAGGAAGCACCAGGGGAGCACATAAACCATGCGATCAGATACCTGTTATCAAATATTTGATTTTGTATGGAAGGCCAGAGCAGTTACAGTCAGACCGTGATTTAGATCAGTTTTTTATATACGTGTTGTGTCCCAACCCCACCAAACACCAAAAGTGTGTCTGCGAGATTTTTGTGCACTTTAGCTTGCCATTTGGTGCCGAAGCAGCTGGAAGAGTCTGCTCAGAGGGAGGGGGGAGAGAAAGTCTCTAAACTTTACCTCAGCTTTCCGTTGGAAAAAAGTCAGCAGCCCCCAAATGAGCAAGTAACTGAAAGTAGAAGGCAGCGTAATCAGAGAAGTGAGGCGGCGTGTCGATGCAAGCCCATCATGAGGCACAGACAGCCAGAGCAAATTTAATAACGCTTGTAGGATCCTCCAGTTTAATAAAGTTTGAAGGCTCCTTAGCACTTAAGGATGTGATCATATTTAAATGACTGAAAAATAATTAAGAAGGAACAACTTGAAATGGGACTTAATAGACCTTGGTCTTTCTATCATCCACACAGAACAAATATGTTAAATAATCTTTCAAGCAAATTATATAGGCGTGATTTTCTGCTGCCTTTGAATAAAGAAGAGAAACAATTGAATCGGAGTAGTGGATTGTATATCAGTTTGTAGGTGAGAGCACTGAGCCATTTTTCTTACAGTGAAAAGTAGATTAAATGCAATCTAAGGTCGTCACTTGTCTTTGTATTTAGAATGATTTAACATCACAATAAGGTTTTACAAGCTGCTAACTGACCTATCTGCACATGGCTGTTTCTTTGAGGGTGTAAAAATTCAGTAAGGTTATGTAAGAACAATCCCATCTGTCACAAGCCTAATGGGAGTTCGCCTTATGTGGGTAGAAGAAGAATTAAGGGTGAAAGTCCCAGTGTTATCCTTTTAGCAGATTGAAATCAATGGATTACCACTTTTTCCAAGGAAACATAGTTTTACCAGTTTTTTTTGGTTAGGAAAAATTTTGATTGCGGTATGGGTGGCATTTTGCACTTTAAGTTCTTGCCTGAGGATCATTATTAGTCAAGACTTGTGGCTCCATCATTCTCTTTGGCAGTCTTTTATTTTCGTGGTTACTCATGGGCCAGACATTTAGGTGTGCTAATGCAAGCTCTTCCGGAAACAGAACCATGAAGTCATCTTTGCCACTGAAACGCATTAGGAAGGGGTTAATGGATAAGTATGAAGTGGTGTGGCTGTGTGCTTTGTTAATGGGCTGACGTCTTTATCGGTCCATCATTAAAGGGAGTTGCTGGTGGACGTTTACAGCCAGGACAGAGAGCTGCTTTGATGAGCCCCAAGTCTGCCCAGAGGCATCTCACAGCCAGGCTGCTTCCCTCTCAGCGTCCCGCGGCGTGTGCCCCTCAAATACATAATTCACAACATAATGGACATGATTTCAGAGTGCACTTACCAGCCGAACGCTCCAGCCAGCTGTGATCATAAGAGCAGTCCCTGCACCCGCGCATAGCTGATGCAATTTATGACATTTTTTAAGAGGTTTTAGTGACATGCGTGTGGTCGAGTGTGTAGAGGAGACAGTTTTAAGACTAATGACCATGCAACAAGATCAATTTCTTGGAAACCTCATGGCAAGTCATTTAGAGATAATCACCCTTTGGTAATGTGCTTTTATCTTTCCTATCAGTCTTTTCTGGAGAAATATGCAGCAAAAAGACTGATAGTGTCAATGATATGAGCCCTGTGTCAAAGATTTTGATCATTATTCACAGAAACTAATGTGCGGGTGTGTATTTTAAAATCTGATACTATGTAGGAACAGCCTCTTTAACCTTATTAATTCCTCTTTTACTTCAATAGCAATTAAAACTTTTTTTCTCCTAGTTTTGTTCGAGTTCCTTTTTAAAGCTTACAGATCAATTTCAGTCAAATCAGAGCTGAATTGTCTGCTTTGATTGTGCTTTCGGCACCTGTACAAAAACAGTTATTTAAAGCAACCTGAACATAATTTATTAAGATGCCTAACAATGGATTCATTTAAAATTCTGATATTAAAACTCCTGACTAATCAAAGGGAAAAATGCAAGATGTTCATGAGTTGGTGGCAGTTTTTTTTTTTATCGGTGACATAAGTCTTTGAAATGCTTGTTTTCCATCTTCAAAGCTCAAGTGAGAACGGTGTATACAGCTCACATATACAGTATGCGCTTATATTCTGAAGTGTAAATCTTCTGTGTGGGGTTTGATCTGCTGGAAATGAATAACACAAAGATCTCTTCTCTCTGCCAGTCTGAGGCCCACATTGTTATTTGATGCTGTTTTTCTCATAATCTTAGATAATAGGCTGAGCACAATATGACATTATGTTGACGTGTTTATTGCACTCTAACGGGAATCTGATGGAAAGCGTTACTATCTGAAGCAGCAATTTAAAAAAAAAAGGATAATCTGTGCTTTTTAGTCCCTCGGCATCGGATACTTTCCGTATTAATCAGGCTGACTCAGACAAAGGGCAAATGGTCACCCTTAACGCTGCAGAATATATTGCGGTCAGAGAAAGCTCTGACCGGTCTCCCTTTTGGCTTACTGTTTCACTACTCACTCTGCTGTTCTCTCCACCTACACAAATAATCCACAGCAGGGGTAGAGTGTCTCAACCGGGTTGTCAACAGGTATTCTGGGAATTGCAGAAATCACAGGGGAAGAAGCAAACAAGCCAAGATGTGAGTCGTGTTTACCGGAAACCGAAAGGGGCAACCATGTGCAAATTCAGCAAAAGATTTCTTGCGTCAACTGTAAAATTCTCCTTTCAATGATCTCAGTGATTAAATCTCTGTAGCCATCCAATGCCTCAACATTTCTTTTTAAAAACCCTGTCTGTTATGGCAATAAACCAGTCAGAACTAAACATTCTAATGATCTTTAGAGAAGATCAGATGAAAGAAATATCTATTTTTCTTAAAACATCATGTACCTTGAGGGCGGCAGGTAACCACAAAGGACTTAAAATCCTGCCATCAAGACTAGTTTTCTTTTTTCTTTTTTTTTTGGTTTTGTTTTTTGTCCTCTTCTCTCAGTCCAACACGAGAGGCAGGAGTAGCAACCTGATCCCCCCTCAGCAGGTCTGCACAGGTTCTGGGGCCTTCTTAGAAAAAAAAACAAATTGAAACCAGAGAAAATAGAGGTAACGTCTCCAGTCACAAAGCAACAATGGGAACTCAACAGGTGAGACTGCAGACGGTGCATTAGCCCTGTTCCCGTCCGCGGTGGTCCAGAGGTGTGTGTTGGCCGCACATGACGCAAGTAATGAACATTGGTTTCTTTGCTTCGGGGGAAGAGAAACTTATATATGTCTCATTCTTTGGAAAACATATCTTTTGTCACAGCAGGAGAGCCACTTTATATCTGGCATGAGAAGTTTTTAAAGCAAGTTTATCTATTCAGTACTAAGAAAGATGCACTAGGAGACCAGACGATGATGGTAAGTCTGTTCTTGGAATACACAAAAAAACGGCCATGAATTCAGTGATTTTCTGTTGTGTTTTTCAAGCATGAGTGCCTCGCTGGGTTTGGAGCACAACGGTCTCAAAAAATGTCCTTGTTGCGGGGGTGAGAGAGGGGAACCATTATCCTTAATAGACTCTGACTAATAATAGTGTGTGGCAAACTCTACATAATTCTCTATTTGCTGTCCATCCTCCTTCTTACAACACCGCAGAATTGTTTAGCCTGGAGGTGACAAACATGGCTCCACAATGTGCTGGCTGAACACTGTGAGGAGGTTTTTTACTTATTAACATGTCGGTCTGGATTATGAGATTCTGCTTTAACCAAAAGGTCAGCTGAGCATTCTGTCGATTTGCAGGGCAGCAAATAAACAGAAATGGTTCTTCTTTTTGTTGAATAAATAACAGCCAATGCTGCCTTCAAAGGGAAAATGATGGTTGTCGTTAGCTGAATATATTTGATTAGTGAGACCCATTTAAGCGAATCTGAAAATTTCATTTTAGAGTCGAACAATCTCTCACTTCAAGTTACAATTCTGAAGCTCTGGCTGTGTATAAAAAGAAGCCACTCTAGTTTAAATCTAATTTAAAGTCTCAGGTTTAGCATTAAACTGTTATCGTCTTGGGTATACCAGATTCACATGAGTGGGCCATTATGTTTTAAAACTGATAAATCAACTGGATGTTATTTTCAGATGAATTTCTTCAAATGAAAATGGATGAATAAGACAGTAAATATTTATTTAATTTATTTTCTTAAATGTTCTGAATAGTGGCACGTGTGAGTAAACCTGGCACGCTGAACATATTGCAGCATTAGATAAGTTTGAAAATAAATTGGTCTGCTATTTTTGAGACTAATTTCACCATTTCTCATTGTCAGGCTCTGCATCAATGCAGTGTTATATAAATGTCAGGCAATATTACCATCTTTTCCATCATAAAACTAATAAATGTGTTAGACTTGAGTCAACGCGTCTTATGGAAGTTATAGATAAGAGACCATCGAGAGTGGATCACTTATTAAACACAAAGAAGATCAGACAGGCATGTTTCAGCTGGGCTGCAGATAGAGCCTTTGGGGAACAGAAAATGAACCGAAAACGAAGGCTTTGCCTTTTGCATTTTTTGGTAATAAATGGAGTCCCTTTTCAGACTGAAGGTCAGGGAGACAGAGAGGCACATCTTTATGCTTCAGCTTTCTGTGCTCTCAAACAGATGGCACGGCATAATTAAACAAATGGTTTTAAATTTGCACGTCACAAAATTGATCACATTCAGCTCACGGTAAAATGCCTTTTGTTGATCCTGAAATACAGTACAACAAGAAACTCCACTCCCTTCCTTAGTCATGCAAAATAGACTGAATTTTCATCACTGATAAACAGTGTTTATATATATTTTCTCAAGCAAAATACCACACTTTCTCTAGTGGCAGCTTTTCCAGTAAGATGGCTCGTTACTTTTTCCCTGTAACAGTGATAAACAGTGTTTGTTTGGGTTGATTGAATAGAAAAGGTGCCAGGATTTCTTTTGACACCATGTTTTGACACTTTATACACAAAAAAGATGAAGTGATTTATCGAGAAAAGCTGCTAGTTTATGAATAATGGAAATGACACCCCTGATTAAATTGACATCTTTTGCCGGACTGACAGTTATTAGTGAGGCTCTAAAGTGTGTATGTCACTCTGCTGGTGGTGCCACCGAAAATGCACGCAACATCCAACCCATTAGTAACTGGAAAACTTTACCATGGACTACAATGGTGGAGTAAATAACCTGTAAATCTGTTTAATATGCCAGCATGTCTTAAAAGTTGTACACGCTTTGTCATCACGTGTTTAAAAATCACTCATCTGTGCAGAGCCGTGGGTTTTTTTTTTTTTTTTTTTTTTTTTTTTTTTAATGTCTTTTGATAGACGAAAACTACGGGTTGATGGCTTTAGCTTTCTGCTGTATAGACACTGACAGGCAATTACGGTGGGTAGGAAAGAGCAAAATTACAGGGCATATAGTGTTGATGTTCGGAACGGCGCCGCCATGGTTCAGCCCGCGAGAGAAAGGGAAGCCGTGTGAGAGGGATGTTGTGCTGTCAGTTATCCATCAGTGACATGATTACAGCTCTTCCCGCGAGACAGACAGACACAAATAGTGAGCATGTAGCTGTGTATTTCTTTTTAAATATCTCTCTCCAGCTAAACGCCGTGGAACTCTTCTTGAGCTTGAGCTGATACAGAATCCCAACATGTGTCTGTCAGTCAGTAACATGTGGTCCGATGGGATGCATTCAGAATGACGAGGTTGACTAAAGAAGCAGGTCTGAGCTTAGAGGGAACCAAATAGCTACAAGGATGCTTTGGGAACCCTTGAGGTAGATTGTGCAATTTTCCAAAACCCTCTGTCACCTTCCTGTGTGACGAGCATTTATC
The DNA here is from genome assembly GCA_907169785.1 of Menidia menidia. Classification (NCBI taxonomy): domain Eukaryota; kingdom Metazoa; phylum Chordata; class Actinopteri; order Atheriniformes; family Atherinopsidae; genus Menidia; species Menidia menidia. The sequence goes on from CAJRST010037777.1 coordinate 5,192,207, forward strand.
TTGACAGCTAGCACTTAGAGATTGAGCTTATTAAATCACTGATCCCTCTCATTTGAGGCACTTGATATGGCTAATCAAAATTCAGGACTTGTTGAATTATTAAAAGAAAAAGACAAGGTCTGGAAGGAAGGAGTCACGGAAGGTTAGGCTTTCTTTGATTTCTTTTTCCTCAGGCAAGTGTCGTTCACCATGAGAATCTGGCCTTTCTTCAAGCATTATCGATCCAGCTGGAGTGGTTCTGTTTGCCCCCCCTCACCGCTGAACCGCTTCTGATGCGAGGCTATTTGCCATCAAGTCTTTGTGGACATGAGCCATGGGATCCCCATTCACTGCACAATCCTTATTTTCGGCACTTAATAAGTTTGGACCTCTACTCTCTCTTGGATGCTTTAGCTGAAAGGTCCGCACACACACACACACACACACACACACTCAGGCAGACACCAGCACGAATGGGAGGAGGTGGTGTGAGGTAGCAAAACAGGGATGTGGAGACCGATGTGGCACAGGAGCTGATTTCCCCGGTGAGCTTCTATCTGAGCTGTCGTCACCTGTCTCTTCTCGCGGATGGAGGCACCTTAATCAGGAACATGAAAGTATCTCCCGTGGTGCTGCCTCCTGTCTCCGTCACTCACCTGCTTTTTGCTTGATATACCACAGCCGTATCAGATTTTTTTTTTTTTGTCCAGTATGAGAGCTCGGCTTTTCAACATGAAGACTTCTCATGAAACCTGGGTAGACACATTATTTTGGTTTGTAATGCCCCTTTGGGGATTTAGAATATACACAGACGTGGTGGATTGAAACGTAATATCTGTAAGGAGGTGGTTGAATTATCCAGATTTGCAGGATCCCAAAAGTAAGATAATCCCTTTGTCATACTTAGTGAAATGAGTCTGTGACCGTTGTAAGGTGACACGCATCATTAGTGTTGGCAAAAAAAGAGGTCAGTGCAGATGTTTGTGGCAGAACGGAGGGTAGTTCTTTACTGAAAGTAAAGCAAGGAGCAACTGTGAAATTATAATTTGTTAGTTCTTCGGGTTTGATACCAACAAGCTCCACTCCGTTGTTCTGATTAGGTATCCCGTGAAATACAGATGGTTTATCTAATCACCTGTCAAGTCGTTTTTGAATGACATGCCCTCTTTCCAAACAAACCGATAATGATTTCCCAGATGGTTCCACGTAACAAACCATCTGGCCCAGCAGGGAAACTGAACTCTATCTAACAGCTTAAGAAAAACACATTTTCAGTTGTTCGCATGGTCAAATGTATCCATCTTTATTTTAAAACAATAGGGATTTCTGTTAACTAGTTGTTCTTTTTTATTAGATGGACTGCCTGTGGATTTCTTTCTGGAAGTAAGACTAAATTTACATAAGATTACATACAAATCTTATGAAAGATATACAGTAAAAAAAAAGTCCTCTCCATGGCCCCTTATTCTAATTGTTTCAAGTTTTAGAACATGATCAAGAAAATCATTTCTTTCTTAAGAGGTTCAAATTAACTGCAAGTTGACATCACAACACATTCCACTGTGTCATTTTTATTTTTAACAACTAAGCTAAAATACACAATGTGTTAAAAACAAGCGGCCTGGTCCTGCTAATTAGATACGCTTGATTATTGATCATTAGCAAGTGTGAGCACCACAATAAATGCAAAAGTTCTGACACTTTGCAGATCTGCTGCATTTAACACCAAATCCTCCCCGGTTTACTATAGCGTAACAACCACCTGTCAAATATGGAGCACATTCTCCTCCTAACACCAGATTAGCTCTGACAAGTCATGTTGTGGACAAAAATACAAACGCAGCGTGTCAGCGCGAACACATCACAACAAAGACAGTGTACCTTAGGAATGATGATTGTGTTCATTTTTGCAGCCACAGGAACACAATCTTCTCTTTGTACCAGAGTATGCTGGAGTCAAATGCAAGGCTAACTGCCTGATGGTGAAAACTGATGAGGAGTGGAGCAGAATCCTCCACTCTGATGTGAAAAACTGATAACATCGTACAGAAAACAGTTACTTAAGTCATTGCTATTGAAAGCTGGTCGGTGATGGGATGTATTTGTTTTTTTGAAAATTAGTTTTTGTCATTTTCGGAAACAGTATGTGGTGTAGTTCAAGGAGTAAAGTCTGTTTCGGTGTGTCCTGATCAGGGCTAACCTCTCTCTGGTTACTTCCCACCGCACTCTCATCGTATAGAAAACGGTCGAAGGTGACAATTTTTGGGTCTGCATTGTGCGAGCGTGTTTTGTGGCTGTGAACTCACCGCTTACTTACTTCTGTTGTGGAGGATTACCTTATCTCGGTAAGCAGCAGGAGCTTTGCCTTCTGTAACTCACCATGTGCGATTAGTTTTCATTGTGTAGTAGTGTAATCTGTACAGATAATTGGTTTCCCTCACTGCAGTCTTTTGAAGTTCTCGGAGACACAAACCACAGCTATATTTGAATATTCAAAGAATTCCATTTGAATCTGGAATGTCCATTATGGAGGAGGAATGATAACCTCTCTAATACTGATGTGCAATACTTCTTGGAACATATGTTCAGTGTATCCTACTCTTGTCTTTTGTTTTTTGTTTTTTTTAGAAATTCTAAGTCTCATCCTAACAGGTTGTACTGCATTTTCAACTAAGAGGTTTGGCTCTTACATCTGCAGACCTTGCTGCCAGCTAAATTCAGACAAGGTCCATTTTTGCTTGAATTTACATCTAAATAACACGTAGCAGTGTTCATCAGTATGCTGTGTTCAAACTATTTTCTGCACTGTTTAGTGGAACAAACTAACATGTGCCAAGTTTACCAAATTAAGATGGAGTGAGTGTAGAGGCATAGAGAAGGTGCAGAAAAGTCTGCTTTTTCTCACTGGGAGCATTCAGTGAAGCTGCATTTCAGTTAGAAGAAGATTCATTAAACTTTTATCAAATGCTAAAAGTAATAAGAATTCAATCCTTTTCATGAATTTCAAGATAAAATATTCAAATATTGCTAAGGTGAATAATTTAGAGGGCAACTTTACTTTCTTAAATCAATTGTTTCCACTTATGTACACACGACTTGTTTCTAAAAAAGAGTTTTAATACATTTGATTCATTCTAGAGAAACCAATTTTATATGTCTTGGACACAAGGGTAAGGAAATTAATGCAGAAGAGAAGCGTAATCTAGTGAACGGTGACAGAGCTAAGCCCTGTGTTTGCTGAAGAATTCCCGGTGAAACTGTCGGCAGATGAATGAGCTGATGTTTTGTTTTGTTCCTCGCTGTCAGCCGTGTTTCAGAGCTTCATTGCCTCATTCAAATGCAGAGCTGCACATATGTTGAAGAAGTTTTACGAAGGCACAATATGTTTCTAAGGTTTTTGTTTTTGTATGGTGGCGGGGGGGTGGGGTGGGGGGGGCAGGTAACTCTACCATCGTGCTGACATAACCTGTCAGAGCTGATTATAAACTCCACCACTGATATACTCCACCTTACACTCTTTTAAAATTCCTGTGCAGATTTAGTATCGCTTGTCTCTTTTTTATTTTGCAGATATCACTTCAATTCATACTTTTCAATCTGTTTTTCATTTCCTTTGATAAATGGTTAATTGTCTTCATTTGGTTATTCAATGGGGCTTGGAAGATTATGTTTTTTTATTTCTGGGAATGTAATTTTAAGGTTATTAAAATGATTACTTAAAGCTTTTTTTACAACCTCAAAAACAACAAATTAATTGCCTTATATTACTGGAAGAACCAACATATATGTTGTTTATTTGTCTAAAATTACAAGGGGATAACTTAGTTTTGGCTTTATCACTCAACTCTTTAACGAAGCATGAAGAGGAGATAAAATTCAAGTAATTGTATTCATGCAAATGGGCAATAACTGCATTTTCTTTCTCTGTGCCATGCAAATCTAGCAAATGACATGAGATTTTTAGGCTTACACATCAGCACGTTTGTGTACTTTGTAGGAGATGAGATCTTTCTTTACCCTAATCAAGGCTTAGTTTGAGTCTAAACACAAAGCATCCGGAGAAAATAAGAATTCATTAGAACGCTCATTTGAAACCTGGGCTTAACGGGAAAATGTGATGTTATCAGAATTCGTGAATAGAGGAAAGGAAGTAGCCTGGCTCTGACCCCTGCACAATCATGACCTGTGGCTTTTCTATGTTAAATAAACAGGGTATATCAGGCTTATCTGGAAGTTTCAGAGTTCTCCGGTAGACAGCAGCAAGCAAGCTTTGTCTCCCTGTCACCAAGTGGTATCAATCTTGTCATGCTGTCTATTTGTCTCTGCAGGGGAAGTAAATGTGTTTCTAGAGCCAGCCCCTTTAAAGTGAGACAGTTGGCCACAGGGCGATAAAGTCATGTCACACATTCAAAAAAAAAAAAAAAAGAATGACAGAGACAACCTAAAAAGCAAAAGAGCTATGGGGCAGACATGCATCGTTTAAAAATCATTTGATCAAATATTCTTTTTTTTTTTGTTTTTGTCATGTGGGAGCTTTAAAGACAAGTTTTGCCAGTTAATTCGGCGTCAGACTCAAGCTGTTTGACAGCCCATAATAATGAGTGACAAATGTTGGTGTGTGAACTTGCTCGGATGATTGCCAAGAACTGGAGGCAAGCTGTTTGATTTTTTTTTTTCGTCCCTTTAGTTTAGTCGTACATCAAACCAGGGCATAACTATTTTCTCTTCGTGTTTAATAGCCATGTTAGGCACGAGTTGAAACTTACAAAAAACAACAGGGGGAGGAGCCGAAACAACTCTAACCTTGCCACCTCAGCCTGACACCACATTCAACTTGGACCCGCTCCCCCGGGACTCCAGTTGTTACTCTGTCCTGTTGTGAACAATGGTAACCATAGTAAAAGCATTTGCTTTCATTCAAATAAGATTCAAATGAGGATCACGCACACAGCAAATTAATTCACTCCAACTCTGCACCACTCAGAGGGGACCTTTAAGGCCCTGACGAGCTCAGAGAGAAGCTGAGTTAAACCCAAACTTTTTTTTTTTTCAATAATCAGACTGTTTCAGAGATGAACAAGCACAAAAAAAAACTTTATGTAAATACACAGACATGACTTGTCACTGATTCAACAGATAGACTGGCTGGCCAGTGCTTGCTTCTCCTGCACCACTCTGCTGTTGTGCTACTTTGAATTTCAGCCGTCAGATCTATGCCTCTGCACGCCCACTCGCGCGCTTACCCAAGTCTGAACTCCACGAGGTCTGAAAAAGTAAATGTGAATGCCAGCAAAGTGAGTAACACCTCATTTTCAGACGGGCCGTGGCAGCCTCCTCTTCCCTGCAGCCCCCCGGCTCTAACCTCTCATCGCAGCCCGTTCAAACACTTCTGCTGGCACCCTCCTCCCATCCCCCTCTCAAGCACTTTGTCTCCATGGCGATATTTTGAACAAAATTTAGGGCAGGAAAGGAGCTGTTAAATTATAAGAACCCCACAGAATCCGCTGCCTTTGTGGAATCAGGGAGAGCCGAAAAAGGGCCCTTAAAGGGTCGTAAAATAACCCATTTATATTTCCCTGTCAAAAGAATGTACTACTGTGTTGCGACTTGCCAGAGTAAAAAAACATACCCATTCTTTTTTCTCTTTCACAGTCACCGGTTTGAGTTCTGTCTCCAGCCAGTATGGGGAAGATGTCGCCATTCCGTGCACAAGCGCAGGCGGTAATGCCGAGGATGTCATCATGACTAAATGGAAATATGTAAGTCCCGGTGGAGGTCAATGGTTTCACCAGGGTGACATCCGTCTGACACCCGGTTATCGTGTCTGAGCCACGCCCAGTCTGAGTGCATGTGCTGTGCATTAGAGCGTCCATCTGGTGCCTCTGTTGGGGCCGGACACACGGAAAATGACACGTATGTAACGAGTGCCCTCTGCTCTTCTCATCAGGCTAAAGGGGACGGGCTTTCCGGTGACCTGCTGGTCAAGCAGAAAAATCAAGACGCGGTGGTCACCGCCACGGACGAGTACAAGGGCCGCGTGAGCATAGCCGAGAACTCCAGCCTGCTGCTGACCGCGGCCAAACTGAGCGACCAGCGAACCTTCACCTGCATGGTGGCGTCTGCGGCGGACATCAGGGAGTACCCGGTTAATCTGGAGATCTTTAGTGAGTACAAGCTGGTGATAAGTTTATTAAAGGAGATAGTTTGTGCCCCTCTGCTTGAGACTTTCGCCCGTGTATTTTTAGGCCACGGGTTGCCCTTTTCTACCCCTTTATCAGCCTCCCTTGTAATCTGTTGTATTCCTTACAACCTTTGAACCCTCATTGTAACCGAATGAGAGAGCTTATTGGGAAAAGCCCGAGAGCTTAGACTTCCACATTCAAAAGTGTTCCTTGAGAAGCAGTTTTATTAACGTGTTATTTACACCTGGTATTGATTACTGCTTTAGCAGAAGTTTCATCACAGTGAACCACACCATGTGCCGAACTGAGGTGCTTCACTGATAGTCCATAATTGTACATTTCAAAACTTCCACTTGTCTAAAAGATAGAAGAGGAACTTTTGAGGGTGCCATTTCCTCATTTGAGTAGAAAACAATAAACAAAGGAATGTTTTTCCTTTCTCTGTCACTAAATGTAGTATTTGCCACTCCAAATAAGGACTTACCACATTAGGAAGTTGTAACCTTTGTGTAACCTTCTTCCCAAATATCTCAAATTTGTGCAAATTTATTACATTCAATTGTGAATATTTCATGATGCGTTTAATTTTTTTATACGAATTTTTAACGAAAAGGCTTTGACTGTGATCCACAGGGGCATCATTCTCACCTTTGCTACAACCAAGTCATTGACCTGTTCTTTATGTATTACAGAGGCGCCTGAAGGCCTGGAGATATCTGAAAAAACCGAGGAGCTGGAGATTGGCAAACTGACTAAGGTGGAGTTTTTACTGCTAAATGTCGTTCATATCAACATTATTTAGCTGTAGCTCATCAAGGGACATCCCCTCCATGCAGTATGGTATCTTGAGGCCTTTAACGGAGTCCATGCATGTTACTTCAGTAATGAGTTCTTTGAAGTGATTCTCATGAATTAGTAAAGAGCAGAAAGCCCACTACTGCAATTAGAGCATTCGGAGGATTGAGGGGGCTTGAGAAATGCTTTGGGCATTTCATGGTCTTCTGCGCAGAAAACTCTTTACTCTTCAAATGCCGCAGAGGCAGTAAAAAAAAAAAGGAACGTAATTTGCTCATGTGTTGACTCGTTTAAAAAGATTAATGAAAAACGTATTTTTGTGCATTTTCCAGAAAAAAATGGTGTGATGTTTTTATTAAGTTTCCGTGTTTTTTCTCACAGCTGGGAACATGTGTCGCTCAAGATGCTCATCCGGCTGTAAAAATCACCTGGAAGAAGAACGATAAACCTCTGGAGGCAGACGGGAAAAGTGTGTATTGTTCGCTGTGTTGTCTGTGAATAATAACAGATCATGGTGTTTAGAAATATCACAGAGGCAGATGTCTTTTTTGTTATTTCTATATCTGGGACAATTGGTGTTAAATATTCTGCATTTCTGGGCTGATATTTATTTGATGTGTATGTGTGTGTGTGCGTGTGTTTGGGATTTTTTGTTTTTTTTATTTTCTCTGTGGTTAGTGCACATGTTTTTTGCCTTGTGAAATATCTCAGGCAGCGCTTGTTTGTTTGCCCACCAGGGATTGTGATCCATGAAACGCTGGACGTAGACCCTGATACTGGCCTGTCGACCACAAAGTCCACACTGGAGCTCTCTGCTGAGAAGGAAGACGCCGATGCCAAGTTCAGCTGCCACAGCGGGTCTTTCACAGCTGCCGTGACTCCGACCATTACCTGTGAGTCTCACTTTGTGCCCTGATGAGCTGCTTTCCGAGTCCCTTTTAGCGCTGCTCCTCAAAATCTGAAGCCACGAAAAGTCAGAACTTTAAATATCCCACGACTGATGATTTATTTTCTTCTTGTCAACAAGATTTCTAAAGAACTTGCTCAGGCTCAACACTGACATTTGATGTGAAGTTGGGTTGTTTCCCAAAGAGAAACCAGAAATTGTTTGTGACACATTATGATGTGGGTAAACACTTATAACTTCCCAAAGGAGCAGCTGAGGTTATAGGAAACTGTTATCGTAGTTTTGGGGTTTTTTGCCTCATAGCAAGTTAATTGAGAGAAATGAGACCACTCTGTGTTCTCACAGCTAAATATGATGTTACAGGCAGCAGATGGTTTGTCAAAGCCTCGGAACAGCTAACTGAGCCTTACCCAACATCTGCCTCAGTTTTATACTTTTTATGAAGATTAGTATAAATTAGATTTAGAGCTGTGTAACCTTTGTTCTGTCTTTCTGTCAAACTAAGCTGAAATTGTGGTTTCCTGTTGTTACCTTATATTTAAAATGCTGAAATAACGTTGAACTGTTCCCTGTTTGGCATTTCTCTAAATAGTGTTTTGTGGCAGGACATAAATGTTTAATTTTCTTTACAAATTCACACAAATTCATCAAGAACACTTGCTGTCTGAATGCGTCCTATTTGTTGAGAGGATCAAAATGGCACCAATAATTCAAACCTAACAGTTCAGTGGACTCCCTGATGGAAGCTGCTTGGTGTGCACTTCCCAGGAGAGCTACGCAGCCTAAAGGGTAGCTTGACACACCAGATGTCGACTAATGGTAAAACCGTCTGACATCCCTCTCCCTTTTTGTTCCTGCATGCTTCCGTTTTTAAAAATTCCTTTTTTCAAAATAACAACCTCAAACCTGCAACCTGAAAATATTAAGTGTGCAGCAACACAGACTGGCTTTGTTCTTTTAATAGTTAGTTAAGATCTGCAAACCCTCAGGGAACATTGCTGGTGTTCTATCAGGGATATTCTGGTATGTATTTTAAAACAAAGCAAGTTCTCTAATGGCAGCAGAGCTGTGTCGGGCTTAGCAGCACCCGAGACGGTCCTGAGGTAGAAGCAAGAAAGAAAACACAGAGACCACCGAAAAACAGATGTAGATACCACAAAATCCCCATCCCTAATTCTCAGTCCTAGTCCAAGGAAAAGGAGAGGAATGGTCACATTTTCCTACAAAGTCCAATAACAACATTCAAGATAGTATTTTACTTACTTACTTACTAAACTTGACTATTTAAGTATGTATTAAGTAACTTTAGAGTTGCGTATATTAATTATTTCAAAGGTTTATATCAGACGAAGCTAAAATATTACGTTTCCAAAGGATTGTTTGGTCGATTGCCTCAGATTATGACAGTTATTCAGGTTTATCCCATCAGCTGCATTTTGAAGTTGGTCAGAGGCACAGAGATGGAGCTCTCTGTCGCGTGCTGACACGATGGCTCAGTTTGGCCGTTCAGGAGCCTGCTCCACTTGTAACATACTCACATCTACCCTCTGTTTCTGCACAGACTCCACAGAAAACATCGGACTTAAGGTCGGCACTCAGGCACCAATCGTAGAAGGAGACAATGTGACTCTGAAGTGTGAGGCAGATGGAAATCCAGCCCCTACCAGCTTCAATTTTTATCTTAAGGTAACAAGGTCCCATCAGTGACTCAGAATTTCCCTCTTTTGTAACGAGTATTTTTGTTAAGATGAACTAACTGAGCTCGCTTCTGCAGGGAAAGCTGGTGACTGTGGAAAACACAGACAGTTACACCATCCTGAATGTCTCACGTGATACCACTGGTGAATACAAATGCGCTCTAATTGATGACCCTACAATGGAAGCATCCAAGAACATCACAGTCAACTGTAAGAAGAGACTTTTTTTTGGTTTGGGAGGGGGGAAATCACCGCAATTTCTCCAAACGCTAGTATCATTGTCCACCCAATTACCCTCACTGCTTGCAGACTTATAGATTATGATGAAAACAAGAAGCATTTGTTAGAGAAAAGGAAGTCCTAATATCTCCCCTAGCCGGACTGTCTACTTGTGATTTGTGGAGAAAAGCGTCGCCTGCAATCGCTCTAACAAGCTGCATCTGCAGGGCAGTGGGCCAAGTGCAAAGTTGTGCTGTTAACAACAGAAACGTCTCAGCTCTCGTCCAACCTCTGAACCATCTTTTCACCATCCTTCTCTTTTTTTTAGACCTTGATATCAATTTAAGCCCCTCGGGGAGCGTCGTCAAGAATGCTGGCGAGTCCTTGAATCTGACTCTCCAGATCGATCCCCCCGCCAAATCAAAGGTGTCCTGGACGAAGGTAAACACAATCTTTTGTATGGCAAAGCTTAAATCAATGAAGAAATCACTGTGTTTGTCATTAAAATGAGCTTGTGTTTTGTTGATACCATTCAGGATGATGCTAAACTGGACAAAGAGCCCAAGTTTACAAAGCTGGCTTTCTCAGACTCGGGTATCTATGAATGTGAGGTAACCTTGGGGCCCCTCCGCCGAAAAGCGTCTTTTGAGCTCGTTGTGGAAGGTAAGGATTCTAAGGGTGCTGCTTGTTGCTCAGAGTAACAAGGGAAGATTTATACCACTCCCGTGCATCAATAACAAAAATAAAGCTTAGGCTAGCATCTAGTTTTCTCAGCCTGAGACGAGACAGTGTGGGAAAGTAGCTTCATAAAAGCTGCCATGCTCACAAATTAATTATGTTGTGTTAATTTATACAGAAATCAAAGCATAAAAACAGCTTGTGCTATTATAGAAGCCACCAGGCACTAACTGGATATCTAAAAAGTTATTCACAGTCATAGTTTGTTTTTAACACATATTTTTTGGAGCAATTAAACAACTGAGATATAGTTTACTGCCAAGTACAGTATTTGAAGGGACTGCCGGTTTTTTTTTTACCCAAGTACAAGGAGTTGCAGTTTCGTCTTGCATCTGAGCTCTGACCTCATCTTCGACACAAAAACAAACGGTTGGCATTTATTCATGTAGCTAACTCTGGCTCGGAAATCAAATCCAGCTACTTCTTAAAATAGATGCTCAAATTGGGGCAATTGGGCTTCTTGTTGTAGTTCTTAAAGATGTTTCCCTTTCAACCAAATGCATTTTTTAGTTCTGTTTGACTGCCAAGAGACTCGCATCCTTCTAAGCTGCTCTTCAAACATTCCCACTTTGAGGGTAAATGAAGTCTCTTGTCTGTCATTGACCCAGACGCCCATTTTGTGGATTGTTTGGTTCTTTTAAATCTGAAAGATTGTGTGACATTAAACTAAAGAGACTAGAAAAAAAGTCCAGCTGCCGTCTTTTAAAGCATTTAGAATTACTTCGACCCCAGTGACTTGGAATCAAAACCAGCATATTCCTTCTCTATACTTACTTAAAAGTAAGACTTTCCTTTGTTATTCCTAGTGTACCCATGACAGAAATGCAAAATGAGAGAAAGTACACACATCCTCACAAGTGACAAACACTGAGCCAAACACGGGTGAACTGTGACCAAAAAAACTATAAATAGCTCACACTCAGCAGGATTCCTCCTAGTTTATTATACCAAGGTGACATTTATGGCATGAGCGTCATGTGATTCACATGCAAACTGTTTAATGATGAGCTGTTTGGCTCAGAGTTTCACCTTGCTGCATAAAAAATTGTAATAAACTGAGCGCTACAGATTCGCTCCGTGTTTTTGTCTCATAAAACAAACGCAACCGTAACCAGTCACTTTCTAATTCAGATGTATCTGAAGGTTTCCGTCCTGTTCCAGGTGTCCCCGTTATCAAGCAGCTGTCCAAACAGCGTGCTGAAGATGGCCAGCATAAAATCCTAATTTGTGAGGCTGAAGGTTCACCAAAGCCAGCTGTTTCCTGGAGCATCAATGGCACTGCGGTATGCACACTCCCACACTTATCAGAATTCCATCATAATCATTGAATCGCACAGAGCTTAACTCACAGCTATCTAAGCTTTCTTCAATTATTTTTTGTTGTTTTGTGTGTGTACCCTCTCCTGGCAGCCTTGACAAGTCTGAAAGGAAATTCATTTTTATGAATATAATAACTAAAATGCATATGTAGCCATTGACTTTTCTTAAGAGACTCTTGAAAGCAGTTCAGTGTTAATACTAGAGTATGTACCTGGCCTCAGAAGAACGTCTTTATACATGCTGGTTGAGAAAGTAGAGGACTTCAGGTGTTGTGTTTCTTTTGACACAGTGAGAATATAAACACAAACCAACTGCTGGCATGTGGTATTGTCATTGGCAGGCTGCCTTGAGGTGTTTTTGTACATACCACCACTGCTCCCATGCACAGCACACCTCACTTGTCTCAAAGCAGTTTGGTTACTGCGCTCTACTGACTGCACACCAATTCAGTCTTAAGACACTGCATCCTAAAGATGAGTGGCAAACTTTCCCCATCCGATTGTTACGAATAGCAGCAAGTTTATCATTTTTCGCGAGAAGTCATTTTCATTGTTTTATTGTCCCACTGCGTCGCATTCATGGTGATCTGGTGATTAATAAAAAGGCGTTCATCATTGCAAAATCATTTGAAAGAAAATCTGCATCTTTTCATTAACATAAAACCAACCATTATAGTGACAAATAGGCCTATTCCAAGAGATCTGGTGCATTTTTACTGTAGCCCTAAACAGACAAACTAACCACCATCTCCCAGGAGGGTCATTTGTGTTTTTGCTTGCATTTTTGCCTCTCCCTGCTTGAAAGGGGACTGCGATGCAATCTGTTTCATTTGTTGCAGTCTGTAAATTTATCAGTAGATGTCATGAAATCCCCCACACTGCTCTTATAAAAACAACTCAAAATTGAGAAAGCAGACCCCTTAGACCATTAATCAACCTCCTTTTGTCACATGCATATGCATTTTTAAAAAAAACTTGCGAGAATAAATTTGAGTGATGTTGGAGACTTGGAGTCTGTAGACTTTTTAAAATGGTTTCAGTGTTGCAGGGCAATTCATGCTCTTGCATTGCCTTAAACAGAAAGTTCAAGCAGGATAAAAGTCCTGGGTTTTAGCATATGCAATCTCAGTACACACCTTTTGGCTCTTATTCAACTACTCACACATATTTTTTGGTCAAATCGAACAGTGAGTACAAATGGCCGACCAGGTTTAAATTTCTTCTTGACTTGCTTGTTTTCGGGCAATATGCCAGCTGTAAAGATGTCGTTTTTGTCAAACTGCATGTTTGTTGGATCAAACCAATGAATCTGCCTCATGGAAAGGGATGGGAAAGGGATTTAATTTGAATATACCACTGTTTAAGCAAGGACTATGTAAGACGATTGCATCTAAAACCGAACAGCATAGTTTTCATCAAAACTGTAGAAGCCAATTTCAGAGGTCGACTATTAGGAAAGGTTTCTCTCTCCCATGTGCCTTTGCCTCCACCACAGTTGGTTGCAATAGTTTAACAAGACAGATATCAGCTTTAACAAGTAACCTGCTGTCTGTTCTTCAGTGCCCCCTTCGAATTTCCTTGAATCTGTAATAAAATTGCCAAGTGATTCAACAGTCCAAAAGCTTTTAGTGTTTGTATGCTTTTCCCTCTTTAAAAAGCTTTATAATTTTATTGGTGAATCAATACTGGTTGTCATAGCAATTTGTGTAGAACGTTATCTTCCTGTGTCAAATGGGTTTGACCAGAGCACCCACAGTAAAGCAGGCAGTGCATATCACAGATGACTTAAAGAAGTTGAAACTAAAGCCAACATCAACTATGTAGTTTGTGATTCTATTAAAGGTAAAGCTTTAGTGTCTCTGTGAATAAATCTTTGACTGTATTCAACAACGATGTGAGGGTAGGGTTGAAAAAATCCAGCTCTTTAAATCCCCTGAGACGGTCCCTTTCATTGTCTCCCCTGTGACTGAGTCAATCCTCCAAATTTATGGAAGTTAGTCTGTATTTTTTTCACAAGATGTCAGACTTCTCTTCTGTTGTTGAAAGGTTTCCTGGTGATTAAACAATGGTTTAAAAACAGTGCCTTTTTTTCCGAGGTTTAAACTCTATTTTGCAGCAGATTTTCAAGAACATAATGTTTTTGCTCGCTCCCTTCTCTGGGGTACCTATGTGCATGTGATAGTTTTAGAGTAGCACTATAAATCATATATCAACTTAAGGGTATCTTGGTTTCTAGCCTCTTGCCATAAGAATAACATTAAATCCCAAATATATGTGTATTGATCTATCAATTTTAAAGGAGCACAGAATTATTTAACTGACTGAACACATTCCAACAATTACAGTAACATTTCTCTTCTATAACTGCGCCTCTTTGAGCCTGGAACAAATTCTCTTTAGTTGGATTTAAAGTATCACTACATGTGCTTGTATATGTAAAAGATGTGAAAAGGGTGGTGGCAGTTTGTCTTTGTGTCTGGGATTTTCTTGTGAGAATCAGGAGTCTTTATCCCACAGGCACAGGCTGTTTCTTTGTCATGGATAAGCTGAGTCACTTCTGTACACCAACGCCCCCTAGTGGCGAAAATAGATGAGTGAATTCTAACATATGTCTTTTTTTCCCCTTTCCTGTTATTCAGCTTGATGAGAGTCCCTTCGTCAATGGCAAGATAACACACAAGATCTCAGTCGTGCCGTCTGCCAACTTAACTGTCACTTGTACAGTGTCCAATAAGTATGGTTCTGCTAAAAAAGACATAAATGTGTCTTCTCGTAAGTACAGAGATAGCATCATCCATCTTCACCGTTTTGCTTTCTACTTTTCGTAGTTTTCCTACGATATCTGTTCTTCTATAAAAACAAAACAAAATGTTTCCTAATTTTCTCACTAATTCTCTGTGTCTGCATGCTAACATAACATAATGCTCGATATTTAGATTTAATTACCTACTAATTTATGTTTTTCATGTAAGTGTTTGAGCTCAGTCTATTTAATTCTATAGCTCATATTAGAGATTATAAGTTAATTAGGAGTTAAGTTGAGAATGTGTAAAGTAAAAGCAATAATAATGCTAGTTACTTTTTAATGGAGTTTGTTTGCTTGTATAGATTCCACTTGTGGTCTCACTATTACTGTCAAAAGTTTACTCATGCATGCTCTTTGCCCTTGGACCATAACGTCTAAAAGTGTGTGCAGTGTTCGACTGTCATCATGTGCTTCTTCCTGCTTTCTCACTCCTGTCGTGGACAGCTTTTTTCATGTGTGTCCACTTCAATCAGTCTTTGTATGTTGGGATGCTGGATTCAATCTGTTTCCTCTGCATGCAAAACTAGAATAGACATTAAGTATCGCATTTTCTGGTCCGCAAACTTTTCTTTTCCTTTTTCGGACGTTAATTTTATTTTATATCTGATTCCAGTATTTGAGAGAGGCAAGGAAACTGATACACAAGGTAAGTCTTAGCAGTCTTCTTGTTTGTTAGAAACTGTGGGAGGGGTATGAGTCAGGACTACATAGGAATCAGATATGGCCCATTAAAAAAAGACTCATTAACAAATATTTATCTTCAAAATCATAAGAGATTCAGTGTTTAGCCAGGGGTTTTTCTTCTTTAAATGAAGAGGAATGGAGCTACCAGCATCCTGACAAGATGTCGACATTGTTCTGGTTCCATTGGCTGATGAACTGAAACTCGATGCCTGTCATCAAAAGTCAAATCAATAACTCATAATTCATCATGCGCAGTGAAGATGTGCCCATTCATCAGTGCATTTATAGCACATTGATGTTTAATCCACTACATACATTTAGCCTGAGTTTTTTTAAAAACTTGTATTGCATCTCTGATGTTTGTGTTCTGTTTTTGTTTAGGCGATTTGGAGGATGGGGACCAGACCAAACTTGTAGTTGGAGTTGTTGTTGGCCTTCTCGTTGCGGCTGTGGTCATAGGTCTGGCGTATTGGGTTTACATGAAAAAATCCAAGTAAGACATTTTAACCTATCTGCATATGTGCTTTTTATACTTAAAGATAAAATCTGGTAAAATATCATCTGACAATGGCAGTGTACAAATACAGTTCTGCCGGCTGACAGATTTTACAGTAATGTTTAAGTTTTTAGATGTTGTACTTTTATTAAAAAAATCAAGCTCGTAACATTTTTCCATTTGATTTTGACATTAAAATTCTGATATGAACTTCCATTGTCAATTGAAATATGGATTTCTTAAGATTTATTATCATTCTCCCAAAGCACAACGTATAAAACCAAGACTGTATGTTTGAGGAGGATGTCTGCATTATACATTTCCAAAATATTAGTTAATATATATTATAGTCGATCATGTGCTGGTGTTGTATATGTACAGAATAGTTACACAATAGTTATCCTGAGGACTTTAATCCCCTGTACATTTAGCTATGGAGGGAAGGATTGGTTGAATTTAACAAAATTATAACTCTCATAGGCAAGGAAGCTGGAAGACCGGTGAGAAGGAGGATGGATCTTCAGAGGAGGAGAAAAAACTGGAGGAGAATAGCCAAAAAGCTGAGGTGTAAAGAAATGGCAACTGTTCATGAACTGGGTAAGGCAAAGTTAACAAACAAAACAGATTTCAGCCTTCAGCAGAAGATCGAACACATTTTCTTCTCACCAGATAACATTGTTTTGAATTTGTTTTTCGTTACAGTGAGAATATAGAACTTTTGCACATTTCCCTTCACCTCTGTTTTGGGGAAATAAAAGAGTGTACAGTTGGATGAAGACAGCTTGGATTTGGTTTCAGGGAGACTTTAACAAAAAAACATATCCAGACATCCCATGCGCCTATCAAAACCTCCATTTATGAAAAAAGGATGCTGTATGTGATATACATAACCTGTCTGCACTACTGATACATATGTAAATTTGTCTGCTACTAGGATTCATGTTTGTTAGGGTTTGTTTTTTTTCAAAGAAAAGATTTTCCTTTTTTTGGTTTATTTCTTGATCCAAGTAAAGTTACTTTTAGACCAGATGCCTTTGATGTAAGTATGTGTAGGCCTGCATTAGTCTGTGTTTGGTTCTTTGGCTCACAAGGACATAGCGGGGACCAAGGAACATTAGCACCACTGCTTCTTATCTTCATGCCATCTCACTCAAACCACCTCTGCCTTCGACATCAGTATGCAGTAGTTGTGAATCTGTTTATTTGTGCATTTATCTCAGTTTGGTGATTTGGCAGAAAACTATTTGAAATTGAGGTGAAATTCCTGAAAGGGCTATGGGTATATTGTTATACTCAGCATTAGTTTTAGATGGTAATATGATTTCCATGTCACATTGCAGGAAGTAGATGGTGTGTCACAGGAGTTTTGGTGTTACATGTTTTTTTTTTGTTCTTTATTGTGTGTGTAACAATGAAAGAAGGTGACAGTTAATTTTGCATTTGTCTTTTCCTAAGAGTACTGTACATTAAACATGACTACCACACAACACAATCAGGTAGAGTACTGGGAGAATATACAGCACCATTTGGCTCACTTCAGTTCTGCTGCACATTTTCAACATTGACTTTATTGTTATGCCTCTCCCAATGTCCTTCAGCCTTCAGTTAGGAAAGGATAGTTCAACAAGACTGTAACTCAGACATCATCAGTTTGTGCTCCATCAGTGTTGAGGAATGTTTGTCTATCATGTAGTCATGGCACAGCTTTGTATTGAGGACACAGAGTGGACAGGATGTGTCTCAGAGTAGCCTTCATGATATGTATGCCTTCTTTTGAAGATCAACCTGTAACTGCTCCAGTTTGTGATGTGCCCTAGGGTTCATATTTCATGTCAAACTTGTGTAGTATACAAATGGAATATGTGCAGCTGTAAATGTCACATTTTCGATCCATTAAGAGAATTTGCTGAATTTGCGAATTAAAAAAAGACCAGGATGTAGTTGTGAAGTGTGTGAATTTGATTTTCTTTTTGCTATTTATACTGTACATGATGAAATAGTCTGGTAGGCAAAGCCAATAACTGTCACTTAACTCATATCTTGGATTAAAAATGTTGATGAATTGCTTGCAAACGTTATGAAAATGTGATTAAGTTCAGTCATCTGTAGCTCAGCATCTGGTTGAATAATATATCCAGCATGTAGTAATCTCAGACCTCCGAGTTGCTGTTTCTTGCCTACTTACCTTGTTAAAAAGAATAAAAAAAACATCAAATTGGAAGAATGACCAAAGAGAGTAAACACATTGCCATGCAAGTATTGTAAATATCTGACGTTTGTTTTTGTACTTTTGTTTAAAATAAAATGTACATTTGGAAAATGATGTCTCCTAAATTTGTGACATTTTTTATTTATTTTAGCATCTTTTGAGATGAAAAAAAAACAACAAAGTTACAGTTCCTCCACAGATAAATGATCTCCTTTTTTGGGGAGTTTTGTTTATTGTTCCAGGAATGTGTGAAACCAGGTAAGGAGACGGGGTAAGATGTCTACAGAGTACTGAACACTGGAGCAGATTCGCATGCATCTGTCACATTCACGTTTCAACATCGCTGAAGTGAGCACAACCTCTTGAACATAGAGGAGTCAATAAAAGGTGTGAAGAAAAAAAATACTCAGACAGGCAGGATCACGCCGGTACCAGAGGCAAGAAGAGACCTGATTACCTGGAATGAGACACTGACTATCCAGCAGAGACTGGTTTCTCTGGCTTCTATCTCCTAAGCGGCTCAGCTGATGACAGCGGAGGAGCAGAGGCCAGACTCCACCCAGCAGGAAGACAATCCACACCTGCTCAACCCAGCCTTCTGCTGGAACACACACCAGAACACACAACCAGTGCAGACAGCGGCTTATACATACTTTATATAAAGAAATACTGCATAAAGGAACGAACTCTATATCAGAAGTTTGGTTAAGCCACATCTGTACATAAAATAAAAAGGTATACTGCTATATTTTTAATAGTTGTGAATATATTTGTATCCCTGTGTCAAACTATTAAGACACGCACACATTAACTGTGTATGCACATGCAAAAGTGTTGTTTATCTCTTTTTTTACTCCCTGCTCTAAGTTTGATGATTCTGTTTAGGTTGTTCAAATGATTTTTTCAAATCCACTGTTATCTTTTTAGTTTTTAGTAATATGGGCCGTGTCAGACTTTAGGCCCCTAAAAGAAAGTAGGCAGGAACAAGATGAACATCTATCTGGGTGTTTTTATTTGTTTGTTTGTTTTGTTGTCTTTTTATTATGGGTGCAAGGCAAACAGCACAACACAGAAACAGTTTGTTCTTCATTCTTGCACAGATTTTAGTTTTTTCAGCTAAGGTTGCTTAAACCTTGATCATTTTTATGAAATGGTCATATGTTCTATGTTCTATTGTAAACCGTAAAACTGCATTGTTTTGTCTCAGTATTGTGAAAGCACATAATTTAGTTTTGTGAGACGGTGACTCTTAAGTGTTGACCGGCATGTAGAAGACAAGTATTTTTCTTTAAGTTGCTCATCTGTTCTGTGGATAGTAGAGTTTGTGGGCAAAGTGTTTGCTGACACAAATGCCAGGGTACTTGATCCTGTGTGGTAAAATAAGCTTCTACTGCCATCATGTGGCAGAAAAAAAGATATTCTGATTAGTGTTGTTGAAACAGAGATTAACTGGAAGAGGATTTCTCGAAAACCAGTCTAGGAACATCTGCGCTTGTGTTAAAAAACTAAAAAAGGAATGAAATATTAGTCATATCTCTTCAAAAGCTTTAATACAAAAAACTTTTTTTCTAAAGTTTCAACTTTACAATCAATTTAGTCAACTGTAATGTGCAGGACCAAAAATTAGAACTACAAAGTTAATATTTACAATAAAAATAAAATAAAATAAAATTAAAAAATATATATATACATGTGTGTGTGTGTGTATTTTTTATAAAGTATAAGAAAAATATAAGAAAAACAAAAACATTTTGAACGACCAAATACCGTAGACAATGTTTTGTTCTGTAGTTTCTTTTGATCCAGTCTGCACTGAGTTGTGTTTTATTAAAGGTTTCATGAATGATCAGTTTATTGGTATTACAACCACCCACGCTTTCTTTATGTCAGCTGTACTGTGTGCAATGTGCAGGGTGAGGCCATCTGAGCAATACATTTGTGCATGCACTGACAATAAATGCATCGACAAAATGACTCATGTTGCTGGGCTGCTACTCCTCCCAAGCTTTATTCATTTATTTTCTTCTACTTTGGAAATTCCAAGTGGTGTTAGTTATAGTATGTTTTTGATCATTGGTCATATTAGGACATGTACAGGTCAACTCTTGGACATCAAACCGATGTAAAGAAGACTAGACTGTTTCTTCTATTGCACCAGCATGTCAGGAAAACAAAACACTAGGAAACACTGCAAAAATAACTTCCACCTGATGGTCATGACCATAGCTGGCACCAGTACAGGAGTGCATACTTCACTAGTGCAGAAGGGGGCAGTAGTATGTATGTTATGCAATGAGAGGTGGGGTAGTTGTCACAGGACAGCTATTTTAAACACCCACAGCAAAAGAAAAAAAGGAAAGCATCATATATGCTAATAAAACAATTCCCTTCTGACCCCATATTTATGAAAATATTTGTACTTTAATAAATTTTCTAGAGAGTTTCAGAAATGTTACTAAAGCTTTACCTGTCAGTTGTATATTTTAAACAGTTTAGCATTATTATTCCGCCTTAATTAAGGCCTTTTCCAAAAAAGCTTTTTCCAAAACTGATGCCAAAGATAAAGTTTCAAAAGAGTACTAAAGGCTTCCATTTAATTTTCTCCACTGTTTTACACAGCATTGATAAATTGCTGCAAGTGCAGAAGAGTGGAGTCATTCAAGGTGAAGGAGAACCACAAAGTATAGAAACATGTCAAATTTCTTCCTAAAGCTAACTGGAAAGAAACTTTGGCATCATCTTTGACCTTTAGGATGCTAGTGAAAGAGAATATGCCACAACTCTATCAACTCATAAAAAGCATGGGGGCATAAATCTCTGTGAGCATCACAAAGAGATACTAATGGAATTATATTGTAAGTAGAACGCACAACTGCAAACCCTCTCTGTCTGTCCCGTTTACAAAGTGTGTGTCCATGGAACTAAGAGGCAAAATTTATCTGGATTTCATGACAAAATGTTGAGTAAGAACAGGCCTCAGTTAATTTCCAAATAATTTACAAAGTTTGTTTGAAGGTTAAGTAATTTAATCCTGTTTGGCGTCCCAGTGGAATATATTGAATCGTTTTCACAAAACAGGAAACAGGACAACGTACACATCCAGGAACTATGGTTCTGTGTAAATGCCGGATGTGTTATCTTGAGTACCTTGAAACAACATACAGAGTGTAGAAAGAAAACAACCAGATTAAACAGAGGAGATTCAATTGGGTAAAAAAAAAGAAATGATGTTCACCCATGTTTCATGTCTATGGTTGAATCTACCTGGACACATATCTTATATTTAGGAAAAGACAGCAGCAACTGAGCAGAAACACATTACACTGTCATTGTTCATTTTACAAGTACAGACCTAATTTAGAAACACCTCATCTACTCTGCCACTTCTGAAGCAAGTAAGAGGGTGCTCTTAATCACTTTCACTTCCTTAATTGATCTTTTGCGAGTGTGAGCAGAAGTTATTTAATTTTTATGGTCATATTTGTTTTAATGCAATGACAAAGTGGACAGATTTAAGCAATGATAAATGAAAAGCGGTTATTGGTGATTATCAGTCTGGGAAAGTTTGAAGGCCATTTCCAAACAATACATAGTCCATCTTTCCACTGTGATAATGATTATTCATAGGTGTAAAACATTAAGAATATTTGTCACTCTTCTCAGGAGTGACTACCTTGGGAGTTCATTCCAAGGTCAGACAGAGCAATTCTTTTAGAAACAATAAAAAACGTCAGAGCTACATCTGAGACTCTTCAGGGATCATTTGAACAGAGGATTCGATAAGAATGTTTCTTATTGTTTTGTAAATGGGCCCACTGACCAGATGGTAACATAAGCTGTTAGTTTTCTATAGTGCAATATTCACAGTTCATGTTGTTATGATAATCATGTTCATTATAATATTATTATAATTATTGTTAATATATATAGTAATTATTTTGAAAAATAATCTAAATATTTTTTCACTGTGCCTCAATCCAATCAACATAGAAGTCAGCTCCAAACAAGGCTTTATAGTTTCTTCAGCTTTTTATGTTTAAGTTCAACCTTTACTTGCTTGATGCTAGTGGTCAAGCTCAAGCCATGACTATCATTACTGAGACATGTACCATAGATGCCTACCTGAAGTTTTGAAGATCACTGTAATTTAGTGTCTGCTTTCTGGCTTTCTGTTTGTGTAAATATGTCTATTTGGATTGTCTGAATCTGATTATGATGTCTTTGAATATACAATTCTAAAACACTTTCTGCAATCGTACAATGTGAAAATGCTTACAGTTAAAAAAATCTACTCACAATCATCCAGAGTTGTGTAGGGCACCCAGTCCTTCAGATACTTAACCTTTCTGTGATGCTCTTTCTTCCTCCTCCTAATAACTTAACATGTAAGGATCTAACTGTGAGAAGTTCCATGTCATAAATATTTTTCTAGGAACTATTCTGGGAACTTCTAGCACTGTTCATAGTGTTCTGACATTAAGTCTTCATTCTATTTTCGATCAATTCAAATCTCAATGGCCCATAAATCAAAAAAATTGAGCGTTACAGTTTAAAAATTTCTTGAACAACAGAGAAGTAGCCCAAATAGCTTTAGACACAGTAAAAAATTACATTACATCATTATTACTGTGTAACTTTCACTACTGCCTTTGTTGTTATTGCAGCTGTTGAGCAGTGATACATCACAATGCTACAGCCGGTTATTCAACAGTAATTTCACGTTGCAAAATGAAAAAAACTATTTACATCTCTGCCGGCTGTTAGCAGCAGGCCAAACGTGGTTAAAAAGAAGACTTATGTGTCTCCTGTAACTCTGGCCAGTTTAGCTTTTATTCGTCATTGGTACATCCGGGTACTTTTTTTCTTTGATTGACAGTTGCCATGGCAACAAGCTAGAGCATCGCCATTTTGTCAGGAGGGTTTTTTTTCCCAGCTCAGTCTTTTCAAATGTTCACCCTTCCCGCCGGAATAATGCTGTCAGTGGATATTTGTTTGACGTTTTTGGATATCGAAATGCATATAGTGGATCGGATTAAGAAGATCAAGAGGCCGACGTTTTAACATAGTTGAAATAATTAGGCGGCGCCGCACTAACTCAGTTGTCCGTGTCTCTGGTCCACCGGGCCGGTTCACTGCGCAGGTTTGGACCGCGCGCCATTTTGTGAAAATTGACACAAAATTCCTGGCCAAAATTATCAGAGGACACGGCTTCGGTTTTGTGATAAAAATGATCTGGCTGTAACTGCATTGTCGCACTTATCGAAGTAACCGACGCGAAATTTGATAAGATAGTGTTAAATCAGTATTTGGCAGAACGTTTATTTAGCGGTAGCCAGAATTGTTAGCTTGAGGCTAGCCAGGGCAGGTAGCTAATGTTAGCTGCGTTCATTTTGTCAACTAGCTAGCCAGCTCGCTAAGGTTAGCTAGTAAGTTATACGTGCTAGTTAGCATGTTGCTTGTCAACAGCTGATAATAACATTGATTAAATTTACCTTGATCACGTATGTTGCTCATCAAAGCTTGGGTCATGAAGTGCGTATTAGATGTGACTGGCGAGGTATTTTAGAGTTTGCCGGCCAGAGGACGGGCATTGGATTTACTCGCTAACCGTGCAGGGAGGGGAGAATCTCAAGCTGGATAAGTTTCCTCATTATACAGGTTATTGGACTTTAAATGAAGATCGTGCCATCAGAGGTGAGTATTTCAAATGCATTGCATTACATTTGTCATCTGTTAGTTGTCTTGACGCCTTGCGGATGTATATTCTTTGCAGCGTGAATGGTTAACAATGATGGACGCGGTAGTTGAGAATGGTAGCTTTTGGTGTGGCGGCTAGCTAACATTTAGTAAAGTCCATATTAACGTTTGCTTTCAGTCAGTAGGTCAAGGGATGGGTTTTAATGTTGAAGGGTATCTGCAGTCCAGCTGACTGAGCTATTTGTAATGGACTGTGCGGGTTTAGGCGGAGAGTCATGCTGGCACGGTGATAACGTTATTGCTAACCGTGCTATTTTAGACTGTCATTGTAAGATTGAAACCATGTTGGCTTACATCCACGGTTTAATTTATTGTCAGTGTAGTGTCTACCAATATTAATACCACAGACGTTTGGATTTCACAGTTTAGCTGCTAACCTGGCCTCAAAGCTAATTCAGCTAACATGGCTAATGGTTAACGTTGACTTGTTGACGAACCAGCTGAATGGGCCCCACAACCCGCTGGCTGCACACAGCGTCACTAGCTAACGTTGGACTGGTGAGAGATGTACTCGCCTGTCCCGCAGTTTTCAGGGTAACGACGACAACGTTAGCTAGTTAGGCTGCTAACGGTAACGTGATCCTGAAAACGTTTGTCATCTATTTGAGGAATTGGAGTCCTACACGAACGATAATGTAGCAAGAGAGGACGCAAATTAAAATTGAATATGCTTCCTACATTTCAACCATGACGAGATCAGACCTATCTTCTGTAAGTACAGAGCTACTCGGGGACTGTCTATTTACACGAACGTTAGGCTTTTAATTGTTTGGATGCGTTACGATTGATTCTGCTTTGGAATGGATCTAATCATTTGGGCGTGAGAAGATGGCCCACAGGCTTGTTTCAGGGGTCTTTAAACACCACTTATGATTTAGTGTGGCTACTAATGTCGAGCTAGCTGTCGTTATATTTACACTTAAATAGGCCCGTTGATGCTTTAATGACAAGAGCCCGGAAAGGAACTGTTCATATCTCAGTACTGAATATTAGGAAAAATCAGATGTTAAGAGGAGACCTGAGAGGTACGAGTGTAATGGAAAATTGCTTTACTCTGATCCAAAGAAGCTTCAATTGTTCCAACAGCAGTTTTTATGGGTTTTTTTTAATATTCTTTTTGTTTGAGACATATAGTTGTTCTGGCTATTGTATATAACTTGATTTTAGATTTATTACTTTTTAAAGGTTTTTGTTAATTTACAGTGACCAAAGCTGTAAATATAGTTTAATTTCATTGGTCTTGGCTAACAATTGTTTTTTAAAATAATTTTTTTCCTGTATTTTTATGGCATAGTCCCACTCCCTGATATTTAGTTAGTAAAATTCCAAACTCCATTGACTATGAATAAGCTGAGAGGAGAGGATATTATTCAAGGCCCACAGCAATGTTAATGTTGATTGGAGTGTTCAGTTCAACTATTTAAATTTTAGTAGCGTTACAGAAACTATGTTTTACTTTTTGTAATTAACTTGAAGAAGTTTTAACCACATTTTAAACATGTTTAATGTGAGCTATATGTTTATAATAATTCACAAAATACATTCATCCCCTATCCACTTTTAAAAGTTTTACTTTGTGATCTCTTCCTAAATTAGTCCCTTGTCTCTTTCCCTTAACTTAACATAAGCTACAATGAAGTTAAATCCCTCTAAAAATGCCAAATGATAATAATGTGTTTTTATTCTTTGTAGTGGATTGTGATTTGCTGCTGGACTCTCCTCCCAGGATGATATGAAATTTTGCAGAAGATGCATCCAGGTTAGCTGCCGTATATTAAGACTTAACCCTTTGATGGGGAGTTAGTTCACTTATGATCTTCTCTTTCGCTTATGTTGCTTCTTTGAATTAGGCATTTAGTGAATTCCTTGGACCTTCTCAGGTGGGGAGAAGTCCAGAATTTAGACAAATTAAAAGTACTCGGTACAGCATTGATCTTTTTTTATTCTTTCTTTTCCTGTATACTTTTTATTTAAGGGGCCTTCTCAAAGTATTATATATTTTTAAAATTGTATTTTAAACTGTAGAACAAGCAATAAAACATTTGTCATAAAATTCCATTCTTATTAATTATTTTAGTGCTTTTTGTGTAACAGGAAAGTTATGTATATTTAGAAAAAATATAATCTGATTTAATGTGTATTATTTCTAATACACATTAAATACATATATTTAGTAATAGTCAAATAACTAATGTCTTAGTTAAAAAATACAGTGCTGGGCTGTGCTCTATCATCTTACAGTTCCTCTTATTTCTGTCAGTGGATGTGTATTTTTTGCTTTTCCAAAGCTGGGTCAGCTTTCTAACGCTCTTAGATGGAGTGCAGGTTTTAGGCTGTGCAGCTATTTTGCTGTCAGGCTCTTGTGTTGAAAGCAACGTCTAAGTGTGCCAAAGTTCAATTTTATTTCTTGTTTATTTCTTGTTTTCTCATTGGAAAATGGGAGCAGCTCTGCCCTGGCAACAAAAGTAGGCTATTTGCATACTGCGTTGTGATTGGTCTGTGCATTGATGGGCTTGCCAAATCACGCTGTATCTCTGTGGTGATAGGCTATGCTAATTAGGTGCTGTTGCTGGGATTCTGAATAGTGGTTACTGTGTAGCACTGGTGAATTGTGTTGTCTGGTGAGAGATGCTGATAGCTGAACATGCTATTTAATAATTTTTTTATTCCTTCTGGCTGAAAATGAAGGATGATTCACTGTACTGTGTGGAGATGCTGTATTTTCACCCCTTTTCACTGTTAAATCTGCTGTTTTTCTCCCTTTTCTTCACAAAGGTTAATATCTTCCTTTTTTTTTCTATTTTTTGCTTATCCTTTGATACATTTGTTTTACTTTACATGCTTAAGAAAAGACACAATGTATTAACCTTACATTTATATTGACATTGTACTTAATATTTGCTGTTTTTGATAACTATTAACAATTTTATAAATATAAATACATCAATATAGATATTATATTTTTGTTCTTGAAGACATGGGCTTTTTAGTTTCAATATACATATAAATACTACAAATGTTCAATTTACATTTGAAATTATTTTTTATTTACAGTCACAAATGTAGACATTTTTATGTTCAAGATGTGTTTTTTAGTATCAAGTAGGAAATAATGTCTACTCATATATTACAGTATGCATAGGGAATAAGAGATATTTTACCTGTTTTACTTGTAGACTAAAAATGGCTATTTAAATGAGAGAATACAGCTGAATCATGGCAAGATTACTTTCCTTTTTACTCCTTAATCTTTTGCTGTATGTGAGTGTAAATTAAGTTGATATACATATCCTAACCAAGTTAATTTCTTCCAGGAGGAGAGACTTCAGCATGCAAACCTTCGTCCGTCCGGCTTGCGCCCTCTTTTTCTTTACACACTGCTGGTCTTCAGATGGCTGCTCCAATGCCCCATACGCACCAGCAGTACAGTGACCGCCACCAGCCAAGCACTGACCAATCTGTTACGGTCTTACCGTACAGCGACCAGACACCACAGCTCACTGCCAATCAGGTATACTAACCCTACCCCCATGCACGTGGTGGTGTTCGAAGAATTTCAAGAATTGCAATACTTAATGCGATATGAAAGTCTGCTTCCCTTTTTTTTGGCTGTCACTAGGCAGAGTAGCTGCTTGTCAAGTGTCTCTTTCAGTGTAAAGTCTGCATGGGCAAAATGTATTATATTCAATGTAGTGATACCCTTGTATAATAAGCAAATAATTACCTTCTTTCTTTGCCTTTTATAATTCATTAAATGTTGTTTTGATTGTTTATTTTGTGTTTATTTTGTTTAAACATTGCTACTACAGAGGCACATGCCCCAGTGCTTTCGTGACCCAACTTCAGCTCCCCTGAGGAAGCTCTCCATTGACCTTATCAAAACATACAAACACATCAATGAGGTTTGTGTTTTCTTTTTTCTTTGTATGCATCTATCCTGCTTCGATTATTTGATTAACAGAAATGTATTACTATTTTGCTTATAATAGTATTTTCCTTAGCTATTTTACATTTAAAATATGTGTTTCACTTTAAAAAAAAAAATGTTAGAACTGATTACCACCTGAATATTTTAAGAACTTTGAGTTTTGGTTTAAAAAAAAAAAGCAAGACATTTTAAGGTTGTTTGTGAAAAAATATTAAGATAATAACATCATAATTGAATATGAAATAAAGAGTTTCTACGAGGTATCAGGACCTGATTGTCAAGTTGTCTCAGACTTGCAGGTGTGATAATGTAATGTATGTTTTCAGGTGTATTATGCAAAAAAGAAGCGACGGCACCAACAGGGTCAGGGTGAAGACTCCAGTCACAAAAAGGAGAGGAAAGTCTTTAATGATGGCTATGACGATGATAACTATGACTACATCGTCAAGAATGGGGAGAAGTGGATGGACCGCTATGAAATTGATTCCTTGATAGGAAAAGGGTCTTTTGGACAGGTACTTCATCATAAATAACAAGCTTGGATTCTATGTTTAGTAATTTTTAAACATTTTACATTTAATAATGAGATTGTGCTTTTTTGGTATCATCAGGTTGTCAAAGCATATGACCGAGCAGAGCAAGAATGGGTTGCCATTAAGATCATCAAGAACAAGAAAGCTTTCCTCAATCAAGCCCAGATAGAAGTGCGCCTCCTGGAGCTAATGAACAAACATGATACCGAGATGAAATACTACATTGGTAATCCTCTTTTTAAATTTGCAATAAGTGACTGAACGGTATAAGAAAATTGAACTCATGGCTTTTTCACTTGCATGACTAATGTGGTAACTAACTTTTTTTATTGTTCTAAATTTGCAGTTCACTTAAAGCGTCACTTCATGTTCCGGAACCACCTCTGCCTCGTGTTTGAGATGCTGTCTTACAACCTATACGACCTGCTCCGAAATACCAACTTCCGCGGCGTCTCACTCAATCTCACCCGGAAGTTTGCCCAGCAGCTATGCACGGCACTACTCTTCCTGGCCACGCCTGAGCTCAGCATCATCCACTGTGACCTGAAGCCGGAGAACATCCTCCTCTGTAACCCCAAGAGGAGTGCCATCAAAATAGTGGACTTTGGCAGCTCATGCCAACTGGGACAAAGGGTATCCAACTGCACCTCTTTTTTATCAGCATTTAATGGATTATATTCAAGAATGTCCCAGAGATATGTGATAGGTGTAAGGGGGAAATTACCATTCTCACCGTCACTTTTTGCTTTCCGTATTTGTGTAGATATACCAGTATATCCAGAGTCGCTTCTACCGATCCCCAGAGGTGCTGCTGGGAATGCCCTATGACCTGGCCATTGACATGTGGTCCTTGGGTTGCATCTTGGTGGAGATGCACACTGGAGAACCTCTCTTTAGTGGTGCCAATGAGGTATAGCAATCTGAAACAGTACTTATTCTCTGGAAAATATTGAGGATCACAAGTGCCAATAACTATTTTTGAAAAGCTGGTTAATAATATTCCATGAATTTTCAATGGGCACTGAGTGTTTTCCTGCCGTTTCTCTCAGCTAAGAGGTAATGAGGTTTAATGTTTTCTTAGGTGGACCAGATGAACAAAATCGTTGAGGTTCTTGGTATCCCGCCTAATCACATAATGGACCTAGCCCCAAAAGCGAGGAAGTTCTTTGAGAAGCTTTCGGATGGTACATGGAGTGTTAAGAAGACCAAAGATGGCAAAAGGGTGAGCTCAGTGTTTTGACTCCTGACAAACTGGCTAATATTGTAAAATAAAAACTTGGGTATTGTGACGACAAAGGTAAATGTTAGCCAATCTTTTACCTTGTGTGCTCTCTCACAGTATAAGCCTCCAGCTTCACGGAAGCTCCACTCCATCCTGGGTGTGGAGACAGGGGGTCCAGGTGGCCGACGGGCGGGGGAGTCTGGCCATGCTGTTGCTGACTACTTGAAGTTCAAGGACCTGATCCTCCGGATGTTGGACTATGACCCTAAAAGCCGCATTCAGCCCTACTATGCCCTGCAGCACAGCTTTTTTAAGAAGACTGCGGACGAGGGGACCAATACAAGCAGTAGTGTATCTACAAGCCCCGCATTAGAGCAATCTCAGTCTTCAGGAACCACCTCCAGCACCTCCTCTAGTTCAGGTAATGGTCACTATACTCCTAGGCTAATCCTAGATATGTTAGTTTTTTTGTTCCAGGCTAATAAAAGACATATTAAATGACTTCATTATTTAAAGATCCAAATTATTGTCCCCTTAAAGACTTTTGTGTTATCTGAGTTTAAAGTTTGAGTTTTTTTTGGGGGACATTTTGACATGAAGTTTTTGTAGATGTACTTTTGACATGACTGCTTCACGCCTAGGAGGATCATCTGGGACAAGTACCAGTGGCAGAGCAAGATCAGACCCAACTCATCACCACTTGCACAGTGGAGGACACTTTGGCACGACCATGCCTGCCATAGATGGTGACACCCTCTGTCCACAGGTCAGCGAGTTCCTGCGAAGGAAGTTTGTCCTGACACTAAATAGAATTATGTTTGGGAATTCAAATGTTATTTGTTTTGTTAGAAAAAAGAAATTGCCTCCTTTTTGTTAGGTGAAAATCTCACTAGTCAGTAAATTCAACCTTTAAATTGCTTATTGTATAGATTTTGGTGTCTGCATCTGTAGATTTTTGTTGAATTGTGAACTCTTACAGTCAGGACATTCATCGAGATTACTTTGTTGCATGACAAATACAAATTCCTTTTTCATATCGGAGTCATGTGTTTGCTTGACAGGCGAGACAGCCTTACCCCCCCCCACTGGTGTGGGGAGGTGGGGTTGGACCAGAGGCTGTCACTGGAGAGACCCACCCAGTCCAGGAGACCACCTTCCATGTTCCCCCTCAGCACCCTAAGGCCCTGCATCCTCATTCACATACTCATCACCACCACGGGCAGATGATGGCCACGCGTCCACGCCCACGCCACTACACCTCCCCGACACACAGCTCCTCCACCCAGGACTCCATGGAGGTGGTTCATGGCCATCTGTCCATGACCTCCCTGTCTTCCTCCGCCTCCTCTTCCTCTACATCGTCCTCTTCCACTGGGAACCATGGCAACCAGGCCTACCAGCTCCGCCATTTGCCTGCTGGAGCCCTTGACTTTGGTCAGAATGGTGGGCTGAGCATGGGGCTAGGTGCCTTCTCGAACCCACGGCAGGAGACTGGCATGGCAGCGCACCCTGCATTCTCCATGGGCACGAACACGGGGCCTGCCCACTACCTAGCCGAAGGCCACCTAGCCATGAGGCAAGGCATGGACCGGGAGGAGTCTCCAATGACTGGAGTGTGTGTGCAGCAGAGTTCTATGGCCAGCTCGTGACTGCACTGACATTTGGCTGTGTGTTCCCCCTGTGCGTCATTTTTAAGGTGGTGTTTTTTACTACAAGGTGTGTTGAGAACAAAAGCTGCTCACGTCAGAAGGGAGATATCACTGAACCGCTACTACAGAGAAAAACCTTTGTTAAAAAGTATATATGTAATTTTCATCATTTCTTTTGCAATCATTAGGCACAAAATAATACTGCGGAATAACCATAGTGAGATTGAGACATCCATCTTACCATTTCACCAGTTTCATGTAACCACCAAATAATCACCATATGGTATTATGTGGCAAAATCTTTTCAGGAGCATTTCAGAGCAGAGTTTGAAGCTGCTTCGCAGCTAGCTGTTGGTGAAGAAATGCTCGGCGTCCTCTCACGGTTCCAACCGCGGATTGCCTGACATTACTGTTCCACTGGTTGTTAATTATTTTTACCCTTTTTTTAAAGTGAAATTTCACATAAAAGCTGCTTGTAAATCCTGTAGCTTGACAATGAGGGGAAGTCTTTGCGGTGATATTTCTTGTTGTCGGTCGGTATTGTGTGACTCTTGTCAAAGGGGAGCACATAGCAGTGGAGTCCCTACGCGTGTGCTTGCCGGGTGGAGAGAAGACCCCGCAGGTGGATACTGACACCGATCGGGCGAAAGGAGAGGGAAGCACCACCCCTCAGGCCTAGAGGCCCCGTAGTCCCGCAAGCTGCTACTGGGCCCGGCACAGACGAGAGCAGCGATGGGCATGGGAGACGGAAGGATCCAGCCCAGCGAACGGAAGACAGTCAGTGGCTGGTTCTAGATAACCCTTTGGCCTTATGACTCATGGACTTGGAATGGGATGGAGCTGGACATTATCATTTGAATTAAGATGGCTTTTCTCTATTTTTGTCTCTAGACAGCCCTTAATTCTTTAAGGAAATTAAAACAACTTAGAAAAGGTAAATAAGAATGGTAATTTGAGGCCTTTCTCGACAAAGATTTCGTCTTCAGCAGGGCCCCACATAACAGGGTCTTATTGTACACAACAACCTCCTAAACATTACTTCCTTGAAATTCACTGGTTAAGGATTTTGCAGTGGAAAGAACTATCTATTCCAGAGTCTACCCTTTTATGTTTTGTTTTGGGTTTTTTTTTTCCCCCCCCTTTTGCATGTAGTTCCTCATCAGAACCACCTGCACAAGTTTCTCCATCCAAAACATGGAAACTGAAGAAAAAAATGAGTTAAGTGACTGCCTTTTTTCTCCTCAAATTATGCTGTGAATTTTACAAGAATTTATTTTCCCTTTGGATATGTTTTTATACCAAAGCAGTTGTTTTATAGCATATAGGTGTCTGTAACCAATAATGTAGCAGTTCACCACTTTGACGCAAAGTTTATTAAGATCTTATTTTAACGTCAACACAAACAGCTGCAATATATTACTTTAGCAAAACTGGAGACCGTTGTCGAGACCGTTGGCTATTGTGTATTCTGGCCAGATTTGTTTGCAACGTTTTACCAAAACTGTTTCCATATTAATTGGTAGATTATTTTGGGAGTCTTTTAAAACTTTGGTATGTTATAGAATTTGGTAGTTACTCTGCAGGCTCCGGAGTAGCAAGATAGAGGCTGATGGTTTAAAACAAAAAAAAAACAACAAAAAAAGGAGACTAATGCGTTCTATTTCTGTGTCGTCGTTTTTCTTTTGCCCCCATCATACTATTTCAAAGGGTGTTGCTGCCTTTCATACATCATTTGGTCAACTTGGCTAGTTCCTGCCGTGAAGCAAGACTTTGTCATTTTCTTGCCAGGGTAAGGATAAATGTGGCAAATCAGTTTGTGTTGAATGATATAGTCCTGATTTGGTAGGTCAGATCCCCACGATTGTTGTCCTATTCAAAGGGAAAGGGTGTCAGCCCACAATCATATTGCTTTGCCTAGGCAGACATGCATGTCTTTAAAACATTAGTCAGTTACCAGATGTTTCTTTTCTTTTTATATCAGGGATTTTGAAGTGCTTTCTTTCTTCTGTTGCTCATTTTACCAGCTTTGAAATTAGAGGAAAAAATAAAGGAAAAAAAAGAAAACCTGCCCACAACCACCTCGCAACCTGAGGGCAGGTCATGGGTCATGCTGTTGTCATTTTGTAGGAGAAACCATCGTAAGCAGTCATACTTGGTATTTCCACAAACACAAATGTAAAGCTACCTATATTGAGATTGGGGTTTTATCTGGATGTCAAGGTTAATTGCAAATTTGCAATCATTTTTCATACCCCGCTGAATTTGAGACATTTAGAACTTGTCAGTGGTTTTGTTACTGGCTCTCATACTGGTACTAAACATTCCAAAAATAAAGACTGAAAAAGAAAAAAATTTGACTGCAGTGACTCGTAAGTGTGCGCCTATTTCAGATCATGCTGATTGACCTCTTATTTAGAGCAGTTGTCATGAAATGCAGCCCCTTTTTAATAGTTGAAATAGAATTTATGTATATATTTATATTTTTTTAATAAAGGAAGTATAGAACTCACTACCTTGCTCCTGCTGGTATGTTGATTATGTTTGTCAATTTGGTGACCATTCAGTGGGCAGGAACTCCTGTTTTCTTAGTGGCAAAACCTTGCCTTTTGGCAAAGGTACTTGACTACATCAGGACAACACTATGAGGTAGGGTTTGAATCAAACAGGGAAAGCTAGATCTTCAAACCTTAATAATTTTCACAGGGTATATTGTAAGTGCATGTACATCACAAACCTTACTTTTTGGTTATATGAGAAGCACATGGTTGAAAAATGGTTCCATCTTTCATAAACCTGGTGAGTTTGTGGGTTACACACAAACACATATACTTGTTGACATATCTAAACACCCAGCAGAAGTTGAAATCCTTTTATTTAATTTGGATTGATCCTTTTCATTTTTTATTTCACATTTTTTCACTTTTTTTGTACATGCAACATGCACTATAGAATTGAACAGCATGGGGGAAAGGATAAGTCCATGTATCCACAGATTGTAAGATCTAGTCAAGACTTTGCTGTGTTTATGACAATGCCCTTTGTATTATATTAAGACAGTCTTATGTATGATATATAAAAAGAAGTTAACTGAAATGTTCTGTGTGTCTTTATTGTTTCTTTTACTATCGACATGA
Source organism: Menidia menidia (assembly GCA_907169785.1). Classification (NCBI taxonomy): domain Eukaryota; kingdom Metazoa; phylum Chordata; class Actinopteri; order Atheriniformes; family Atherinopsidae; genus Menidia; species Menidia menidia. Next base: position 5,226,461 of record CAJRST010037777.1, read on the forward strand.
ACATGTGTTGAACAAGTCTCTTTCAGGGAAGTGAGAACAAAGAGAATACAGGGTTAAGACCTTTTATAAAACACGCAGCTGCCCATGTTGATGCCCCGGCTCGTTGGTCTAGGGGTATGATTCTCGCTTCGGGTGCGAGAGGTCCCGGGTTCAAATCCCGGACGAGCCCAAATGCTTTTTTACCGAATAGCCATATATCCTGTGATCTATGGTCATAGATTTATTGACAAATATATATTCATGTCGAAATCGATGCACTCAAGTTTCTTCATAGTATTATAAAGCAGATTATTGGATCCAACTATAGTTAAAAGTCTCTGACTTTTTTAGAGATTTAAATGTTTTTTTTGGTCAATGTCATTCTCTCTGGCTAACATGAAATACCACCGACCTGTGCAAAAAAAGGAGGGCTCGTCCGGGATTTGAACCCGGGACCTCTCGCACCCTAAGCGAGAATCATACCCCTAGACCAACGAGCCACGTATGAGCGTCGGCCGTCATGGTACATAATATTCAGGAGCACCTTGACAGACGGTTTTTTCCGGTGGTAAAGGTTTCATTAAGACAAGGATTGATGAATGTTGGCACGTTACAAGGGGCAAATGGCCTAAAGACATATTATATGTATATTATATGTATATATAGACATATATATGTCGATGCAAATAGCCTACCTGGTAACTGATTGTGGCTACGCCAGTGCAATGAATTGGTCAATAGGTGGCAGTAGTGTGCCCTAATACATTGCAGTGACTACATTTTAGGATTACGAAGAAAACATGATGAGCTGTCATTTGACTGGTTTACAGAGTAAATGTCGTGACCAATAGTGATATGTCGAAGTTGACGTAGGTCCAATCAGATACGTCGTGGGCGGGACATCAGGTTGCAAAACGTAGTAGACAACATTCAACCGTTGATTATTTTTTGTAAGTGTATATTTTGACTGGGTTAATTCTTTACTAAACAATTATTAGACATTTGTGTATGTTTTATTTTTTGTCGAGGCCATAAATAACGTCGAAATCACTTCAGAGAAGGAATCGCCCAAGTTAACAGATGATATTAGCTAGGTGAGTTAGCTAAGCTAACTACGAGGTCCGAAGCATGCCGAATTTTTGCGCGGCTCCGAATTGTACACGGAAGAGCACCCAGTCAGATTTGGCTTTTTTCCGCTTTCCACGGGACCCAGAGAGGTAAGGCTTACGTTTCCTCAGGTTCAGGAACTTCCGGATGATTTCCTTGTGGAAGTTGAGTATTCATGACTAACCACAGCAATTGTTTTCATGTTTTGTTTAATTTATTTGAGTATATCCGTAAGGCAATATTTTTACTCTAATGTATGACCATATGCGCATAAACAATAGTTTTTGGAAGATTGGTGACTATGCTGAGACTTTTCTAAATCACTGCGGACTCTTCCTGAAAATATCACTGTAATATTGAATATAGCCATAGAAAGACAATATTTTACACCTCTATGTCAAGGGAAGTTGAGATACATTTGTCTTGGGTAGAAAGGAAGTAATAAAGTAGTAATGAACGCTGTCATCTGCAACTATTTGTTACCTGTCGGTAATCTGTAGCAGTTTCATACATGTTAAATAAAGCCAGGTTGCGTGCTTCTCATTTATTCTTCTAGATGTAGGATCTGGGTAGAGAACTGCCGCAGGGCAGATCTGGAGGCCAAAACATCTGATCAGCTGAATAAGCATTACAGATTATGTGCCAAACATTTTGACCCAGCCATGGTGTGCAAAACTGTGAGTATCGCTTTATTCCATCGAGCTCTTTGACATGTTCAAATGTGCACACATTTGGAAGAAAAGTGTGTGCCTTCTGAGTGAAGCAGATTACTGTTTTGTCTTTCAGAGCCCCTACAGGACCGTGTTGAAAGACACAGCGATCCCAACTATATTTGATCTCACAAGCCATCTAAAAAATCCTCACACCAGACATCGCAAACGAATTAAAGAACTTGTAAGAAAAATAAATCCTACTGACTCTTTAGATGACATTTCATGTTTCTCTTTTTTCTACTTTTCTGCATAATGTCAACTTTTAATTTCAGACTGAGGAAGACATAAGGAAGATGAAAGAACGAAGATGTGAGTAATTTGGAAATATTTGGTCAATTGAATATTAATTTTACTCTGTATCCATTTACTTAGAACAGCCTGTGTTCCGGTTTTGTTTTGTTCTTCTTCTCAGTGGCATCTTCTGCTGCAAAGCTCGCCACCAAAGCAGATGAAGACGGCACAAACACCACCGACGACGAACCCCAGCTGTCCACAGAAGAGAAGGAGTACCGCGATTACCTGAAATCCTTGTTTGAAATTCTGGTCATGTTGGCGAAACAGGGCATCGCTTTAGCACCCGACAGGATATCCGACACAGAGTTTAAGTCCAACAACTTCCAGGCCCTTCTAGATTACTGCATGAATGCCGGGGATGAGGCTCTGAGGAAGCGTTTCGAGGCGACAGCCGTCAACTCAGAGTACCTGTCTGCAGCCCAGCAGAGCCAGCTGCTGGACGTCTGTGAGAACACGGTGAGGGAGGAGATGCTGATGGAGGTGAGGGAGAGTCGGTTTTTCTCCCTGGTTACGGGTGACCTCATCGAGTTCTCCGGCGAGAAACTCCTCCCTCTTTTTTTGCGCTTCGTGAATCAGAAAAACATTCTCCGAGAGGAGTTTTTGGACTTTCTTCCGTTTGGGGATGGGGAGGAATCGGGGCTGGTGGAGAGGCTGGAGGCCCAGCTGACGGAGCGCTGGGGGCTCAGCATGGAGGACTGCCGCGGCCAGGCCCACAAGGCCACCGGCAGCTCCACCACCAAGATGAAGGCCGTGGCCGTGCTGCTGATGGAGAAGTACCCGCTGGCCCTGCACATGCCCTGCTCCCACACGGCGCTGAACATCCACCTGGCCAACAACCTCCCTTTCCCCAGCGTCCAGGTCGTCATGGAGACGCTGAGGAGGATCGGCGCTTTCTTCCAATGCCCGTTGTCTCGGGCCGAGCTGGAGAAAGCGATCCTGGGTCACTACCAGAAGAACGAGGAGAAGGGAACCGCCCTGACCCAGGCCTGCGGCCCGGGGTGGACGGGTCAGCACAACGCCTTCGATGTGCTGCTGGACGTGCTGCCGCCGCTGCTGCTGTGCCTGGAGGGCATCTGGGAGCGTGGCGGCGGGCGCTTCGGCGGCGCCGTGGCGGCCGACGCCTACTCGCTCGCGGAGATCCTCGCCGACTTCGAGATCGTCGTCACCATCGTCATCCTGAAGAACGTGCTCACCTTCACCCGGGCCTTCGGGAAGAACCTCCAGGGCGAGACGCTGGCCGTGTTCTCGGCCGCCAACAGCCTGACGGCCGTCCTGCACTCGCTGAACGAGGTCAACGACAACATCGACGTCTACCACGAGTTCTGGTACGAGGAGGCGGTGACGGTGGCGGCCGCCATGGAGGTGCCGGCGTCCGTCCCCAGGCTGTTCCTGCGCAAGCAGCGGGCGGCCGACATGTGCGAGATCCAGGCCGAGCCGTACTACAAGGAGTACGTGACCATCCCCGTCATCCGCGGCATCATGCAGGAGGTGGAGGACATGTTCTCCGACACCAACCTGAAGGCGCTCAAGTGCCTGTCCCTGGTGCCGGCCGTCATGGGCACGATGAAGTTCAACACCACGGAGGAGAGCTACGCCGAGGTGTACCGCGGCGACCTGCCCAACCCGGACACGCTGCCCGCCGAGCTGCACTGCTGGAGGATCAAGTGGAAGCACCGGGGGAAGGAGGTGCGCCTGCCCACCACCATCCACGAGACCCTGCAGCTGCCCGACGTCAAGTTCTTCCCCAACGTCAACTCCTTCCTGAAGGTGCTGTCCACCCTGCCCGTGCTCAAGCTGGAGGACGGCCGCAGCGAGGCGGCCAGCGAGCGGCTGCGGGCCTACCTGGAGCGCACGCCCGCCCCGCAGTGGAACCGCAGCCTGGCCGTGCTCCACGTCAACACGCACGTCAAGCACGACCTGGACGTGATGGTGGACAAATACTGCCGGCTGTACCCGGAGGACGACCCCGACGCCGAGGACATGGCCGAGGAAGACGGGACAAAGTGAATCTGCTCCATGGAAAGGCTTTGAATGTGCAGAATAAGGTGGAAGGCTGATGCCTGCATGGTGAGCTCCACACAGAAATGAGCTCTTCTCTAATGGAGATATGAGCTGGTTTTGTTCTTGGAGATAAATTGAACAAAAGGCCGAGACGATATGAAGAACAGGCTGTGTAAATGTTGAAAGTTCTTTCACGTTTTGTTACTGGATCATTTCCTTATCATTGTGATTATTATTATTATTAAAATGTGTATTCTTAGATTTTTCTTTTCTATTTGTTCAATTTGGGAGATCGGCTTTGTTCCATGGTGACGTTTTGCTCCTTTGCAGTGAGTGTTTTTTAAAATCAGACCACATGATGGAGGCAGATAGCTTGTTGATCAAACTGGACCAGCACCAACTACAGTGAGGCAAATGGAGACATGGGAGTGGTTCCATCCATGTGTCCACAGGATCTCTGAATCTGAGCTTTTGGTTAAAGCTTTTTTAAGCCCAAAATTGGACTTGTTTGACAGGTTTCAACGCACTTACCATCAAAATGGGTTGAATGAAACTAATGAACTTCCCATCTGTAGACGGGATGGTTACATGTTTGTGTGAGTGTTGTTTATATACTACATGTGGCAGTAATTGTTTTGTATTGGACCAACTTGATATAAAACATTTTTTTAAAAGATACTGTTATGGTTTGCTTCAATAAAACACTTTTTTATATATAAAGGACAGAACATAAGTTCCAAAACTGAACATTTTCTTTTTCATTTTGTTTATCCATCTGCTTCAGTGTGAGAAGAATTAAAGGATGGAAAGCATGAAAAATCAGTTTTCAAAGTTACAAAGCGTGATTGTTTTTGCTTTTTTTTCCTCCCCCTGTAGCCATTTTACCCAAAGGAACTGGTGGCTCTGTGCCGGATCTGTAGTAGTTTTAACTTTTCGACATGGCAGCACGGGGTTAACGACTGTCTCCTCCCTCCTTGCTGGCCAGATGCTGACGAGCCCACGATGGTTCAGCATCCAAACACACAGTGCATAGCCGGGGCATCACACCGGAGTGGGTGGGGTCGCTTTGATGCGCAACCAGACAGCAATGTGCGCTCTCTGTGAGCCCTAAACTATTAAAACCTCTATGAGACCCAGTCCCCCCTGCAGGAGGAGACAGAGGGAGGCGTCCAGGCTCCTTTCCCATCAGTCTCTGTAAAGATCAGACCCCGCTGAGCAGAACTGCTCCATAGAGGATTAACCCTGACCTGGCCGAATCGGAGAGGTTTCGCTGCGTAAGTAGGACGTTTATATAGCTGAATTGGGGGGTTTATATTTGTTATTATTTGTCATATTTCTTAATCGGGCCTCGCAGATCTGAACACCATGGCGTGGCCGTGCATCACCCGCGCGTGCTGCATCAACCGCTTCTGGACCGAGCTGGATAAAGGGGACATCGCGGTGCCTTTGGTTTTCACCAAATACTCCGACGTGGCCGACGTGCAGCGCCTGGCCCATCACCCGCAGCCCAGGCAGAAGCGGGCCGGCGCCATTGCCATAGAAACGCAGCCGCAGCATCCCGACGGCCGGGAGGCTGCGGAGGCACCGCCCGCGGCGGGTGGCGCAGCGGGCCAAGATGGCTCCGCCGCGTCCGTCATGCGCCAAGACTTCAAGGCGTGGAGAGTGCGCCCCGAGCCCAGCTGCAAGCCCCGGAACGAGTACCAGCCGCCGCCGGCCCCCTTCAACAACGTAACGCAGTACCAGAAGGACTACAAGCCCTGGCCCATCCCCAAGAAGCACGACCACCCGTGGATCCCCAAACCCGGTGCCAGCGCACCCGCCGAGGCCGAGAGCGGCGTCGAGAAGAGCGAGATCGAGGAGAAGATGCAGGAGAAAGAGTCCAAGGAAGCCGGGAAGAAAGGGGGGAGGCGGGAGAAGTCGGCGGAGAGGAAGGATGGCGAGAAGACGGAGGGACAGATGCCGGCAGATGTGCAGAGCGCAGAGCAGAAGAAAAGCAGAGCCGCTGCAGACGCGCTCAACAGACAGATAAAGGAGGATTTGTCCACTTCTAGCAGCTACAGGTAAGAAAAAGGGTGAGCATGTGGCGTAAATCCCTCTGAATATTACCTTTTTCCTTTCCTTTCCTTTCCTTTCCTTTCCTTTCCTTTCCTTTCCTTTCCTTT
>CAJRST010037777.1:5232726-5307148 GCA_907169785.1 Menidia menidia
TTCCTTTCCTTTCCTTTCCTTTCCTTTCCTTTCCTTTCCTTTCCTTTTTTACAGCAACAAAACTGAGTGCAGGCTCCATATCATCAGGGGACAGTTACACACACAGCTCACATCTCCTGTTAAATCCCATCCAGAGACCAGGAGGGATACTATCAGAGTTGGGGCCTGCCACATTGATTTTCTCTCTCTCTCTCTTTCTCTGCCTCATCCTTTCTTGTCTTACTATCAAATCAATGTCGCAGCCACGAAAACAACGACTCCAGTAGAGGGGTCTGAATGGAATCTGGCCTGTCTTAACATGGCTCCGTCTGAGTTTCCTCACATTCCATCTGGCCTGTAAAGTCCAAATCATTCACGTTAGGCTGACCGGAGACTGAATCCCCCCCCTATGGAATCAATGTGGGTGTGAGGTTGTTTGTCTCTACATCATGACCCTGTGATGACCCGGCAGCTTTTTCCCAGATTTTATTCCACCTCTTGCCCAATGACAGGTGGGATATGCTCCAGACGCTACTATGAATAAGCAGTATGGCCAGTGGATCGATGGACATGTAGCGTCCAGTTACAGTTGACCTGCTATTCAGGCAGTTTTAAGTCATAGTTATTTAAACTGACAAAGCAGGGTTAAATAATAACATTTTCACGTCATTAGAATAATAGGAACTCATTTATTTAGCATTGATACAACAGAATTTTGTCAATTTTTTACTATTCTTGAGTCTAGATGTCCGTCGACTTCCTGTCAAGTGAATCCAGAAAAATCCTGTTTAAAACCACTTTTAGGAGAGCTGCTCAAGATGTCCAAAGTGCCTTTGACGCCCCCGTATCGTGCACAGAGGGCATGCATTTTTAACTATTTCTGTAACACAAAACCTGTCAGAGCTGACATGGATTGTTGACCTTATCGATCAGTCCCCCCCAGCTTCCAGCCGTCTCCAGCGTGAGGGTGCTTTGTTTCCTCTCGTGAAATCATTAAAGAAATCGAGCGTACGCTGCACACTTCAGAGTATTTGATTGTGGATGATGTATCTCTTCAGGACTGAGTTCAAGGCTTATAAGGATGTGAAACCGGTAAAGGCTATCAAAGCTCCATCTCAGTACAAACCCCCGGCGGAGGGGACCAGCCTGGAGACCAGCTACAGTGCCACCTACAAGGGGGAGCAGGTGAAAGCTCAGGCCACCGACAACAAGCTGCAGGATCGCCGGCGGATACGCAGCCTGTACAGCGAGCCTGGCAAAGAGCCGGCCAAGGTGAGAGACCACCGGACCTCCGTCCACGGCCGGAAAAATCCTCTGCCTCTATCCTTAAGTTTGTCCCTGTTAAGTACGAAGGTCGACATGTTGTGCCTCTGCTAAAGTCTAACGTTCTGCTAACCCTAAACATGCAGCATGTTTCTGATGATATCTAATCTAAGTTATACGTTTAAGAAATATACCCCTTCCCTGATTAGGACTATCACAATTTCAGATTCCCACTGCACGATTGCGGTGGCCCTGAAATCATTGAAAACGTGAAAAAGAATCCACTGATACTTTTCTGTTTATATTTCTGTCCGTGTTAACCAACAAAATTAGGTTCAATCATAGTTTCATTAAACAATTTCAGATCAAGATATTATCAGATGTAAATTATAGAAATAATTTAAATATTTCACTCTTGATTATCCTGAATACCAGCCTGTAGCGACCCCCTGATCATCATGTTAGATGATACATAAAGCTGGAATCATGTGAAGAATATGGTGGGGAAATTATCATGTAATCTGATTTTATTTCACATTTGGATTTGCAGACCTCATATTGTAATTGGAATTCAGTTAACCAAAATGAGAGAAGAACAAAAAACAGATTGAGTTAATACTTTGAAAGATTTCTGTTGTTATAATGATGATACCGTCATTATGACTGTTTTTTGTTCCAGTCTATGCAGTCCACTTGACTCTTATATGTAGTTTCTAAACTGACATCAACAATGCAATCCAGCTGTTATGAAGTAGAAATCAGTATCCTTTGGTTTCCAAATCATCAAAACGGGGCCCTTTTAACGCGCCTTTCTGCTATGTACATGAAGTCAGCGGTAAAAGACACAAATGGCTTGAAATGGTGAATCGTCTGCAGTGTTGTGTTCATGTGGCCACTCCCTCTCTCGTTCTTGTAGGACTTCTCAGACTGAGAGCAGCTGTGTTCTAAACCAGCTGTAGTCAGGTGTGTTCTCTGTCTCTTCTGGAAGGCATGGAGGCTGACCTCAGAGCCATCAGACGAATGTGTAACCGCTCCCACGCAGACACGCAGTGTGTGCATCTTGGCCCGTGCAAGCCGCAGTCACACGCGTCACCCGGCTGCTATAGACGCAACTCTCCCAGAGTTCTGACCCCACCTTCACTCTGTCCACCTCTCAGCCTGCACTGCCTTTAGTAGTTTTAGCAACATGAATCATAAACAGTAGTTTATGAGGGGGTTGGGTGGTGGGTGGAGAGGGTTAAATGAATCCTGCTCTTTTCGAGTTTCCGGGTTTGATTGTGCACGGCTCTATTTTGGTGACGGTGCAAATTACACTGAGCAAACGGCTTGGCTCTGCTCCGAATGAATGACCATGACTTGCATTTATAAATATCTGCAAGGCACTGTGGGGGAAGCCAGAGCTATCCACTTTGGTATCTGCCGCTATGATTTGTTGAGCTTTTCGTCTGATTTGTGTTGTAACAGTTTGCAACTCAGGCTGTCAAGAGTCATTTTTTATTCGCTCTTGAAGGTCCACGGCAGCAAGAATTTGTTCCAAAAGTTAAACCATTAGTCACACAAACAGAGTGTGCAGTGCTTTTAGGGTCTAGGTCCCAAACTGTGTTTGCACGACTGCTCCATAAATCACAGAAATAGAGCCCTTCATGATTTCTGTCAGAAACCACCATCCCTGTGAGTATGTAAGGTTTATTTACTCCACAAAAGTTGAGCATGTTTTGCAACTTTGTTTCTTCCCACCGAGTTATTTATGGCAATGGGGAGCTCCTCCGTCAGTCAGTTATTGCTGTGGCAACTCTTGAAGATCAGAGAGGATCTAAGCGCTCGCTTACGGCCACTCTTGTCTGCGCGCACACCTTTTTGCAGCTGGCCTTTGAAGCGGAAATCATCCAGCTACAAGCCTGCTTGTCAAGCCTCTAAGTTTTGCCACCACTAATAATGACTGAAACTAAATATTTTCTTCTTTAAAAGCATAAAAACTAACATCATGTACTAATGGATACCATCTATACTGATTCTAAAGAGATGCTGCCATGTTCTGAGGAAAAAGCACAAACAAATCTTTTGTGCTGTTCTTTTTATCCATTTCTTGTCATTGCACTAACCCCATATATATATATATGCAAATATCACCACATGGTGTCATTTGCTTGTTATTGTTTTAATAGGAAGGATAAAAAAAAAAAATGTATTGCATGCTGAAGTCAATTAACTATTAGGAGTCTTCTTTGGAGTACCTTTTGATAAATGTACTATTTTCTTGTGAAGACAGACAGATTGATGTTTTTTAGCTTTATTGCTAAATGTAAAGCTGCAGCCAGCTGAGGGTTAGCTTAGCTTTGAACAAGTCTGTTCTCCCAACCCCGACCAAACCCACACTTTGTCTGCGTGTGTTAAAATTGGACAACATTTAGAAACATTTTTATGTGTATTTCAAATCGAATCACAATCTTTTTCATAAAGTAAACTAGCAGCATTTATACTTAAATCCAGTTTAAAACTGGAAGAACATTTGTTCTGCAAATACTCTTCAAACTCCACACAGGAGCACTTATTCCTGAGGTAAACCAAAGGATACCAGCTTTGACAAAGTGGCAGAAGCCTGATGAAAAGGAATTGCATCAATAGCAGTTCTTCAGAGAACCAGGGGACCAGGCTAGCTGTCCCTGTCCCTGGCTAAGCTAATGATAAGCTGGCTGCAGCTTTTGCTTGATGGAGAAACCCACGAGGGTCACACTAATCATCTCATCCTCTCAGACGGGAAGAAAATTGATACTTTTTCTCCACATGTCAATCTGCTGCGTTGCCATCAGTTTAATCTCAGTGTGAACACTTCTTCTCTCTTCCAGGCGGATAAGCCAGTGTCTCGCACCAAACCAAAAAAGACTCCGACAACCACAACAGGAAAGATGATGAAAAAAGCTAAAGAGAAGCAGATTTCCAGTTCTCAGTCAGCTAAGAAGAAGCCCTCTGTGTGTGCGGCAGAACCCAAACCAGAGGGGGCTGTGAGCAAGAAGAGCAAAGAGATCAGCAACAGACTAGCTGAAGCCAAGCAGTGAATGACAGGCTGCGGGATGAATTAGGCAAATCTCTTCCCTTTGGTTTCTATCCTCACTTGTTATCCTGTCATACTTAGTTCACCTTTTGAATGTGCACCGATGTTGCGCTTTTAGACTAATGCAAATAATTTCACTGTAAACTATGCGTGTGAGTATGTGAATGTGAGTGAAGGTACGTGATTCCTTTGTATAGAACCGCTTTATATTATCGAGCACTTAATTTGCACATATGAGTTCGATCTGACATCAGACGTGAAAAGGAGCCATAGGTACACATGCCATATGGGTGTGAAAGGGCATTTTAACCTTTTTTTCTGGATGACGAATGAGATCAGTATTAAAAATGATTGTTGAAATGTCGAGGAGACGCTTTTCCTCGGCGACTGTTTTCACATGAGGGGTTTTATGAAAGAACAAACTCTGCTTTATGGTTTCCTAATTACAGTGCCTCCGCTGTATAGTCCTGGTTTTCATTTCATTGTTCGGGATGATATCTGGTTTAATCAGTTTGGTTGCTAAGAAACCAAATGAACTGTAATGTAATTGCTACAGCTTGCATGCAAGACCCCGTTTTTGGTTGAGTAGCATCACTTTAGCAAGACTGTAGGTCACAGTCACATTCTAGCTTGTAAATTGAGCACTTAAATATAAAGGAAGATCTTTTCCATTATAGTGCATGTGTAGAATTAGATTCTGATCACTCCAAAAAGGTACACTCAATAATTCCAAATCATCGTTGAGTAGTTTTTAAAGCTGTAGAATGAACACACCAGCAATGTGGTTTCGCTTTCAAATATATTTCTTGCCATTCAAATGGAAACCCATTCCTTTTATTTGACTGGATCCTGCAGTTTTACCAACAACTCAGTATTTTGAAGCACTGCTTTCCACTCTCTACTTTGAGCTGCGATGCCGTAGTTGTGCAACAAAAAATTTAGAAACACAAAATGATGCAAATAGGCCTAAAAAGGCTAGATCTGCTGTATCTACTGAACGGGGTTCCCTCTGAATGAGCTGATCTCTCCAGGTGTTGAAGGGACAGGGAATGGGCCAGGACTTAAAGTTCAGCTCTCTCAAATGCTGCTGTATGAAATCTCGTGTTTTTTCGTGGTGAGCATGACCCAAGGCGCTTCGAGCTGAAACGCTACCCACCCTTCTGTTTCTGGTTGTCATCCACTGTGGAACCCTTAGCGGCCTTGGCGAGTTCAGTGTGTTAGGGATCCAGTCGCCACCGTCACCCTGCCTCTCTGACCCAACCACTACAGGTGCTGCTAGGAACTCCAACACCTTGGTGCTATATCTCTCATCGTATATGCTGTCTGGTTCGGACTGTGTGTGGCTTCGGACCAGAGTGAAGTGGAAAACATGACATTGTCATCCTGCCGTGTTGTGATGTTGTGCTTGTAATCCCAGCTTGCTCTGAATGAAATGATTAAACATTGCGCTTCAGACTCCTGTGTTATTGCTTACTGGTTCTTTCATTTGAAATGTAATTTGACTCCAAAAATCTTACTTCGAAGGCGAAAAAGCGTGCAGCAATGATAAGTCAGTGGTAATTTTTCTGAAATTAATTTAGACACTTCGAAGCTGTCCACATTTAACTGATTTCCAATAAAAAATGGGTTTATTGTGGTTTCTCTCGCTTGTCCCTGACCCATCGACCTAAAAGACAATTCAAACGGATACCCTCTTGTCTCATCTCCCCACCCACATTTTCTTTGGCTCTTTTGGTGAGACATTCCCAAACATGCCTCCTGCTGGTGGCGTAGGTATGAAACTTGTCCCTTGGGACAAATGCAGAGGCATTTTTTAAAAGGGTTAGTTGGCTCTCATAGCCTTTATTTGGATGTAACAGGACAGGAAATAGCTTGGAGACACACATAGATACACAGGAAGAGGCCATGGCCTGGAATTAAACCCGGGACACCGGCACTGGACCATAAAGACTCTGTATAGAAGCCATCATGAAGACAGTGGGGGAGATACACTCGGGGAGTGAGCTTCACACCCCACCCTAAAGAATGAGGTCAGCACTCATTTAGAGGTGTCTTCCAGGCACCAGTCATAATTTGTGACAATGGGCAAGGATATGATGAACTTGTAAATTCACAATAGGCAGGTACTGCAAATCTCAAATGGAGTTTTACCAACACACTTGAAAAGGCTGCAACATACTTGATCACCTGTAGTTGAAGCATCTCCCTTATTAGTTTAAGTTTTGGAAGACTCTTTTTGAGCCATTAAAGCAGCATAAAACTCGTTGAAAGAAGCAATCAAGTGAATTCAGTGGCAGATGCCATTATGTTATTTTAAATAAATCAGCAAAACAACACAGAAAATATATTTTTGCTTTGTCATTATCTAGAAGTGTGCATTTACCTGTGTGGAAAAAAGACGATTCATCATAAAATGTGTTTAAAGCGTAGAACAACCAGTGATGGTGGTTTTACATTTACATAGAAATAGTGATGGTATTTTATACCAATATACATTAAATGAAAAGTTCCCTGCTGGCTATCAAAACTGTAACAGTTTTTAAACACATTTGGATTCATCTTTAGAAAGAAATGGAATTTATCATAATTTTTTGTTATGTTTATGGAACTTGAAAATAGATAAATTTATTGTGGGTTAATATTTTCTGTTAGATTCACTTTACACTGCGACAAGGACCTTCTCAAAAAAGAATATGACAAGGGTTTAATAGATCAAGAGAAAATCCAAAACTTTTCCTTTTTTTATCATAAATGATTTCATAAACTTTTTTTGGATCCTAGTGTAGTTCCTCCGTGAGTCAGTCATCCAGACATAAACATGAATGAATAATTCAGTGGTTATGGGCTCCTGTATATGCAGAGCATAATAAAATATTGAAAGAGAGCTCAGGAATGGCACAGAATGTGTTTAAGTTCTGCCTCGTTTCTAAAAAACTTGTCTGTCTGCTTGCAGTATCACCTTGCTTTTTGTTCATAGGATGGGATTTGGATTTCTTTGCACTTATTTGACTGTGTATGAAGATGTTGTGTAAGGTTTGTGTTCATTTTAGTATTTCTAAATACTTTTTAGTTAAAACAACGACAAAAAAGTTTTTGTGGTGATACAAAATTGGCATCTGAGCATTTAGTCCACAAACAACACATCTGGGAGATTTCGGTTCGTATGCCAGTGAATCAACGGACCCACAGATGCATGCATAGGATGTGCTCAATAAAAGCAATTTTGCACGCCTGAGGGTTGATATTTGTGCACAATGTGTGGCTCACGAGATGCTGACCGTCAGCTAATTCTGACCTCTAGTGGAGATGATCTGTCGCACACTCTATGAGCATTTTGTGAATCTTGATTTAAGCATACTGTTTCTATTTGTTATCCTTAATCTTATCCTGTTCACAGGAGTTGTTTCTGGGAATTTACACACACTAACACATTTTTAATGTTTATTCTGAACAACAAGGGGGTTTATTAATATAAAGCACAGCTATTGCTTATTTATTACTGTTACACTATCAGTAACATGACAGGGGAAGATGAACAAATTGAAATAAGACATAAATAAAAACAATTATTAAGAGAGAAAAAAGTCATCTCATGGGTAAAAAAGGTCCACTGGCCTCTGTGGGGAAACCAGGGTGAGAATCAACATGATCACCTGTAAAGAGACAAGCAGAGAAAAACAGTGACACCTGCAGAAGGAATATCAAAAAACAAAACTGTGGATTTTATTGGCCAAAACTACAGGACGGACAAGTCTCCTGCATGATAAAGCACATGCGTGTTTGTGTTTGGATGTAGGTGTACTTGTGTGTATGAACATGCAAAATATACAGAGTAGGTCTCACGTGAATTGGGCTCAGTGAGGAATGTAGAAGAAACACCACAGGAGCAGGCAGGGCATGCCACGAAAGCCATTATGCCTTTATATGCTATTGAACAATATTTTTCATTTGAATTGAATTATTTTAAGGAAATAGTAAGGATGAAATTGAACGTAATCTCTCTGTGATGGGTTGCTTTTTAAAGAAATCGGGATATGAAATAAATATTCCAGTTAGATATTGAGAAAAATCCATTAACACTTACAAATCAATCCCACGGGTAGCATTTAAAGTTGTCCAATAATACCCCATTAAAATTCAGAGATTACAATTACAATATAAGATTCAACTTCAAAAATCAAATTTTTGGTTTTTGTTTCCAAAACACCAAAAGTTTACATCAGTCACCTCCTTTGTCCTTTGTCCCAAAGGACAAAGGAGGTGACTATATAATGATGGCATTTAAAACAACTGATGTACAAATAAATGCACAGAAAACTGTAAAGTTTCATCTAATGGTCAATTAATTCCACAGGCCTTTGTAATTGCACTCTCTTTTAAAATGAGTATTGCTTTAAAGATGAAAAAAGAAAAAGATTTTCTCTCGTAATTTTTTTCCAACTATGTTTTACTACATATTTTGTATATATTCATATAACTTTTCTTTTAGTTTAACAAATAATTTACAGCCCGAACCTTATTTCCAGTGAACGTGGCGTTTAACTACTGTGACACAGGCTGGCGGGGTGGTCAGCTCCCGATTTTGACTGACGAAGAAGAAGAACTTCCGTTTGAGAGGCGCACACCGGAAATAAACAAAACTAGACAAGCTCAGAGGAGGGAAGGAGATGAAGCACTCACGCAGAGGAAAAAGCTGCTAGGACATTATTATTCGTAAGAGACATTTTCAATTAGACTGCAATTAATTTGGTACAATAATGATAGTTTATAAATTGCTGGTAAAGATGAAAAAAATGTATCGTGTTTTTAGAAAAGACCGTCCAACAATTCATACGTACGACAGTTTGAGCGGCAACGACGGTTTGCCAGAATATTAATTTCTACACTCAAAACTTTGATATACACATTGTCAGACTTCGGCTTCAGCTAATGTATATAATGAATTTAACCAGCAAAAAGTTGGTACGGTGTTGTTGCTCAGAGTTAATACATTTGCTGCTGTATTTTTTATTTTTTTGCTCTGGACTACGTGTGAGCAGCTGCTGAACACTTCTCCTCACCATGATGACAACGAAGAGATTAGACAACTTTGAGGTGGTGTGTGAGTGGGATTCGTGCACTTTCAAAGGCCACACCATGGAGGAGTTGAGCGATCACATGTCCCAACATCTGAAGGACTACCTGGGAGACAAAGACACTCTGGAGGAGCTGGGTGAGTCAGGAAGGCAGTGCAGTATGAACCCAATACTTAGACAGGTTAATAACAGCAATGTCTTCTCCTTGTTTAGATGAATATGCTTGTCTCTGGAATGGATGTGAATTTTTGTCTATGGGTAGTCCTACGGAGCTGGAGGTGCACGCGTACTTCCACAACTATCATGGTAAGCTTAAGTTTGTTGGATCACAGCTGCTGAGGTCCCGTCCGGACCTACCCAGCTGCAACCAAGGCATGCACAGCAGCAACCTGGTGCCAGAGGGATCCGATGGGTTCGTTTGCCAATGGGAGCATTGTGATGTAGGCATTTTCATCTTAAGTCATTCTTTTGATGTTCACGTGTCAATCGCGCCATTGTAATTCGGTGATTGATTTATCTTCTTTCTGCAGAGCACATTCAATAATCCGGAGTGGTTTTACCGTCACGTGGACAACCACGTGGAAAGTGCTGAGCAGCAGTCGCTTCTGCAGCAGCAGCAGCAGGCGCTCTTCTGCGGCTGGGCAGGTATGACAGAAAAACACCTGACCGGATGTCAGCTCTGCTCTCATACGGGGTCTCACCTCATGTTTCTGTCACAGGCTGCGACGCCTTCTTCAAGATCAGGTACCGGCTGAGAGAGCACATGCGGAGTCACACTCAGGAGAGACTGGTAGCTTGTCCCACGTGTGGCAGCATGTTTTCCAGCAACACAAAACTGTTTGACCACCTCCACCGGCAGGCCGAGCCAATAGGTGAGATGGATTTTCCCCGGAAAGATCAGGACGGGGACCACCGGCGGTCCGAACGTGTTGGACTTATTTTACAATGCCTCTACATGCTGGTGTCCCAACAGAGTCCCTGGTATGTGAACATTGTGGCAAAGCTTTTTCCAGTGAGAGGCTATTGAGAGATCACATTCGTCAACACGGTAATAAGCTGCTACAGTTTTATCACCAAACAGATCAGGAATTATTAACGGACTGTTCTCAGCTCCACATAATTATGAGACTCTTAATATTTGAAATTCTGTGAGATTTTTTAAATTGTTTTTTTTTAGTGATCTAGTACTGGCATTTTACCGATGTGTGCCGGAATGGATGGTGTCACATGTTCATGATCTGTTCACCAGCTGGAAGCCATTCTGACTTTGTTGCTGTTGCTTCCAGTGAATCAGGTGAAGTGTCCCTTCTGTGATATGACCTGTACCACTTTGGCGGCCCTGAAGATTCACATCAGATTCCGTCACTGTGACGAGCGACCGTTCCCGTGTGACTTCTGTGACAAAAGGTAGAAACTGGTTATTTGTGATGAGCAAACAGCAAACAAACTGTTAAAAAAAATGGAATCATAGCCCCTTCTGTTTTTTTTAGTAAAACATTCATCTGTAAATGTGAAAAATTGTCTAAGTTATTCTTCACGACAAAAAAAGCAGTCAGTTGTCTTTTTATTTTTAAATGACAGATTTAAGAATCAGCGTGATCTCCAAAAGCATACCGAGGTGCATAATGAGGGCACCGTCTATCACTGCACAGTGGAGGGATGCGATTATTCCTGTCACACGTTCCAAACCATGAGCCACCACTTCAAGAGAGTCCACGAGGTTTGGAAGCACCACCTCCCCACGTTCACATCATTTTCATGTCCTGATGTAATGATGAGTCTGTGTCATAGCATCCAGGCTGGCTTTCTGTCTGACAGTTTACAATAGGTTGTTTGGCCTTTTGACGGTTTTAGACAGAGATAAATACTATCCAAAAAGCCTCCTGAAGATCAGAATGGTTGTTGGAGAGAGCAACATTTTGAACTCAGTTTTTGCCGCTTTACTTGTAAATGAGACTGAACAGTGTTATACAAAGCATACATGAATTTCTAACCGTTATATCGATGAGAAGTGACAGGAGACAATCAGTTTGAATATTTCCTGTTCATGGATGTGACTAAATGATCTGTGTGAGCTACAGGAGCTCCAACTGCAATCCTCTGCATGGCATGTCTATCTTATTTTAAATCCATTTGATTAACATTTAAATATAAATAGATATTGGACATTTTAGCTGAGAATGTATGAAATTCTGAAATGGACAATCTGTTTCTAGATTTCTAGACATTTCTCATTATTTGCCAACAGGTGGGGGGGCAGTCAAAATATAAATGCCACATCTGTGATAAAGTCTTCTCCTGGTGTTACACCCTCACGCTTCACCTCCGAAAGAAACATGAGCTGAAATGGCCCTCTGGACATTCCCGCTTCAGGTCAGTCTGTTCGTCTTAAAAGCATCATTTGGTCTCCCTGCGGAAGCAGAGTTTCCATCGAGGCATTCCATCACGCTGCCGCTCTCCTCACAGATACAGGAAGGACGTGGACGGCTTCCTAAAAGTGAACATGGTGCGGTTCGAGACCGTTGAGGTGACAAAGGAGATCATGAAGAACATGGCCAAAAAGCCGCAAAGTCAGAGGTCCGGCGGCCGCAGCAGGAAGGCCGCCGCCACGCCCGAGAGCGGCCGGAGCTCCCCCACGGGATCCTCCTCGCCCTCCTCCAGCTCCTCGTCTTCCTACTCCTCAGACCTCTCAGCGGGGGAGGACATGTCCTCTCAGCACAGCCCCAGAGCCGGCGACTCCCCCGTGTACTGCGTGATGAGCACCATCCCTCACATTGAGGACGAGCCGGGGGGGCCGGCCCAGGACGACTGCGACGGCGGGGGGACGTCCGTGGCCGTCCAGGCTCTGACCGCAGTGGCCTGGGGCCTTGGCATGGACGTGGTTTGAACGTGTAGTGTGTTGTTGTTTTTTGTTGTTTTTTTGTGAGCTATCAGAAAACGCAGGGTTCAAACAGCCTTTTTTCTGCTGCAGTCGCCAGCAGACGGTCAGTTCAATTCATAAAAGCATTTTATTGTTTTCAAATAATTTATAGAACTTCTCTGTCTCTCAGTGGCTGGTCAACCCGCCTAATAGATTGTTTAAAAATGAGGGTTTCCAAGTATTTTTTGGAACAAACAGTAATTGTTAAAAGGTTTTAGACTTAATTGAATGACTGAAAATCATTCAATTTTATACTTTGCAAAAAAGTCCTGGAAAGGAGTTTGTCCCACCCATCGTGGTCAGGTTTGTTGCTGAATTACAAGCAGCACCTGCTGGGGAAAAGTGGCCTGTTATCCCGACAGTGGCACGAGCTGCTTATGTCTGGTTTTCCTCTCTTTGTCAGTCACACGCTCACATGGAGCTTTTATGCAAATGCGCACCAATCAGCAGCTGTTTAATTACAGGGCCCGAACCCTCGGCGGAGCCGTCCGTTAGCAGCTGCTGCGCTGGAAAAACGCACAGAGTTACATTCCAGTCAGACCTGTCATATTCATGTTTAGTGGCTTTAAAAAGCCTGATAATAATCCGATCCAGCCGTATTTTCTATCATTCCCATGTCAGTGATATGTGGCCCTTTAGTCTCTGGATGCGTCGGTGAGCAGCTCTACTGGGATGGTTTGATCACAGGCTGCGACGGAACCGCAGCTTGGGAAACCAATGTGAAAATGCAGTCATGGCTTAAATGGGAGTTGTTTTCTGTTAGAATTCTATATGATTGATCAGTGATTGCCTTCAGGTGGGCCGGGATCTGAGCATGTGGGGGTATCTGTCCAGGATGCGACATGGTGGAGTCAGCTTGAATATTTTTCTTTAAGGTGTATATTTTTTCCTTTAAATTATTAACGTTAAGTCTTATTTCAGGCTACTGTTTGTCTCGCATGTTAAACACAGTAAGTAGCAGAAATGCATGGGCCTGTTTTTGAAGCCCGCAGACACGAAGTGGATATGGATCTTTTCCCTCCTTTCCCTGCTGACATTAGTCAAACCCCACAGCACTCAACTGGTATCTCGACTAAGAAGTTCTAAACGGCAGATTGCTCCCACGTGGGGAGCCGAGTCCTGCCGTGGACTGTGCTGTACATCTGGAGCTGGTGCTCATGGAACGTCATTTCTTTAGAGCACTGCAAAAGCACGTGTAGGTCATAATTTTTCCAGGATGTTGCTCACCAGAAGGTTTCAGAAAATATCATTTGGATTGTAGCCTTGAAATATTGCTAGATTTTAGTGTTGCACATTTTTTAAAATAAATATTTTGATACAAAGCTGTGCTTGTCTGCGTTTTCTTTTTTACAATCCAGGTTCTGGTCCAGACAAAAACAATATGTTACAGGATAGATTTGGATTCATGAAAAAAATTTCTGGTGCTTTTCGATCAAACGGTGTCACCATCAACAAGTCCATAGACGCTGTGAGAATTTTCAAATTTAGCCTCACAAATGGACAAAAACTGGAGGGCTTTAAGACGTGAAGAGACATTTTATGTTTGCTGTTTTGTTTTTAGATGCGAATCCAGTAAGATGTAAACTGGCCTATAGTAAAAGACTGAAGCAAAGAACAGCGGACAGTTGATTTGTGATAGAATTTGTATGTGACTAATAAAACTAATAACAGCACGAGCATTTGATTTCGCAGGCTTGTCCAATACAAATTTTAAAGGAGACCCCAACATTGAATTCATCAGAATAAAAAGAAGCAACCACAGTAAAGTCTAATTCTCCTTTATTTAGTTCAGAAGTCTGACATTCTACATTTTCAATAAAACATATAGTTGATGATTCTTCTAGGTTATTGTGTGTGTATGTGTGTCTGTGTGTGTGTGGCGCCTGTCCATGTGAATGAGTGAGGGGGGGGGGGCCCTGAATGGGTTGCAGGCCCATCACAGGACCGTACTGAAGTCTTCCATTAACCTAAACTGCATGTTTTTGGAAGCGAGCTGGAGAGAAGCCCAACATTGCCTTTCATACTCTACAAACCTCTGAGCTCAAATTAGAAAATTATCTCTTCAACTTCTGCAGAGCTAAGTTTTTTATTAAGTCTGTTTTTGCAGCCATGCACCCCCCCTCCCCCCACTCTGACCATTAGTTAGATTAGAGCCTCTAAAATACACAAACTTTTTAAATAATCGGTTGTAGGTGGAAGACATACCTGTTAAATTCTACACGCTTCATAAAAATCTGAATTCAAGCTGCAGAGTACCTAAGCAAGTGTAACGTCTGGGGATGATCAGACGGGGGCCTAAAAACGGCGGTCTGGGGAGTCTGCTCGTCTGTTTTTGTCTTATCAGGCAGACTGTAGAAACTCTCCGGTTCCTGATAGGATGTTGGCAGAGGGCCAGGACGAGGAGGCCGCCATCTGCAGCGGTGATAAACCCAGCGGGAGGCTCTGCGTCGGCCTGTGGTCAACCGTCTCCTGCTGCCTCGGCCCGAAAGGGAAGTAAGGGGGCGCGGTGTGGAACGCAGAAAAAGAGTTGCACAGATAGCCTTTAGGGGCCTGTCGTACAAAACAGAAACCGAGCCCACTTGACCTGTTGGGCTCTCTGGACGGCGTCTGGTAGGGATGCAGCTCAGAGCACGGATGAGAGACGATGCACCTGCGGCCGTCCGGAAAGGAAACGCAGCTACTCGAGCTTCTGTTGTTTCGCATTCGCACAGAATGTGAGGATGGATGGGGCCTGACTAACGAAGGGGATTCAGAGTGTAAATCCCTCGGGTAGTCTTTGTAGTCCTTCTTCACCCTCTTCGCTTGAAGTAGGCTGTCACACTCCAGCCGCCTCTTCCTGCACAGTGAGCCACTCTGTCCTCCGTCAGGGCCTGGGATCGTCTTTGGATGCCAGGATTTGTCCATAACAGGGAAATCCCTGGTCAAATACCTTTGTTTGCTTGTGTCTTTTTCTCTCTCGTCCAGTTTCTCCCTCCAGAGCCGCTTTACCGGTCGGCCCACTTCCTCCGACGGAGATACTTGACCGTCACAAGATGTGGATGAGGAGGGATGACTTCTGTTTTTCGTCATGTTTGATGTCAAGTTTCCAGTTTCACTCCTGTTGTCAGGGTTTCCAAATGGATAGACTTTGTATGGAGAGTATAAACAGTGAGAAAAAAAACATAGCAACATGTACAAAGTAGAGAGAAAGGGCATTTCCCACACTGCCCGCTTCCTACTCACCGAAAGATGAGAGGGGAGGTTGGGGAGATTCTGTAGGTTGCACTGAATCAGGTACAGTTGGAAGAGAACACTCAGGAAATAACTCTGGATGAAGACTTTTGGGGATCTGTTGCTTTTCCTGTTCAATTGAACACAACATATGAGTTTGGACTGTAGCAAAACTGAAATTGTTTAAATAATGAATATTATTTAAAACATCTTTCACACCTTTTAATCCTGGAAAACATCTAACATTTTCTTAAATTTTGACTTTAGTAACTCTCAATTAATACTGGTTGGAGTTCAGTGATGTTCCTTAACGATACAATACAAAAACATTAATAATTGACCAATTTTGAACCAAAATTAAAGAAGGAAGAGGAAAAACTGCATATTTTCTCAGAAAAGTCAATCGTATTTTGTGTTCCAGGCAAACCTTAAGTTGTTTATGGTAGTAAATGTTCCATGCAATACAGACATGAAGTGCGCCCCATCTTCTTTGTGTCTGGAAAGAAAGAAAGATTAAGAAAATAAGTGTAAAATGGGAATATGAAAGACAGTCAGGGGTTTAGCCCCCAAAAAATATTATGGAGGCTCTGAATATTCCAAAATCAGTAATAACAGGAGGGACTAAAAAACAACATGGATGCTTGTCATTGTTTAAAATTTAGATCAGGCATTATTCAGGAATTAAGGGACTTTCCCAAAACAATTCATCCACATATGAGCAACTTTTCCTTGTGTTATGATGGCAGCAGGACTCACCGTTGGCCTGAAGAACCTCTGTGTTTCTCTGTGGAAAGGACTGAGGGGCGTCTGCCGGGGAGGATGCATGTGGAGCTGCAGCAGAAGGTAAAGGACTGCTGACCAACACTTATTTACATTTCTGTTCTGAGTTCCCATCGTAAGGGGAGGAAAAGATTGAAGTCTGCTTTGTATCCTCATGCGTGTGCTGATGAGACAAGCTGTGCACGCTGGTATGAGCCTCCTGAGAGCCCGCGTCCTCATATGAGGACATTGCATTTTTGCCTCTCTTTACCAAAATACTTCTTTTATTTTTCGACTTTGACCTCTTGGCCTCATAGCAGACGCTATCAGACACTACTGTTTTAAATCTAAAGTAAAATGGTTTTATACATTTTTAACCATTCATGTTCTTATTGTATAATAACATTTTGTACATAAGTCATTTGGACCCTCAGAACCAAATTGGAAAAACACTTAATTAAACATGTAAACAAACATTTTAAATATGAAGATAAACCGGCTGAGCCTATAAGAAGAAAAACGATCTGTACCATGACAAAGCCTAGCTATTACACTTATTAGTTATCTAGTTATTAAACTAATCCCATATACCTTGAAACCAGCTAAAATGCACACCAAATTAAAGCTTGGGTCTCAGGAGGTCAAAGCTAAGCAGTTGCTGTTGGAGTTTCATCTTTTTCTGTTTTAAAAGAGCTCTTTGTCTCGGTTTAAAGAGACCAGAGAAGGAAATGCCCCTGTGGTAATTTGCCCTCGAATCCCCATAAAAATGATTGATTGCACTATTAATGGTAATCCTGAGGAGGTATCCAGTGTGCCAATCCTTTTAATTAATTTAGGATCAATTTATTTGTCTCCTCCCCTTCCTCAGTTCCTGGGAAAAGATTAGCTTTAGGTTACACATCACATGCTCTCTAAAATTCGTCCATGTCAATGGAAAAGAAATCTCTTCATCCCATAAAGGTGCAGTTTGACGGGAGCACGGACAAAATGAATGACTCATTTGTTTTTTTTTAATAAAACACTGTTATCTAAAAGTCATTTAAGATGCACAAAATCACCACGAAAAGAAACTAAATGCCTCAGCTGTTGGTTTAAGTGCAGGGAGCTCTTTTTAAAAAACTTTTTGGACATCCAAAATAAAGAAATGATTAGAACATACAGCCATTGAAAAAAAAAAAGCAAGTGAATCCTTAAATATTTGTGTGGCTGACATAAAAACCTGATTGAGAAGTGTTTTTCTTGACTGATATTTTACAAAAATGGAAAGGAAAATGAAACTAAAGATGCCAGCTGGGCTTACAATATAAAATAAAAACATATTTCCCAAAAAGCAAACACAGATATCTTACGAATGTTCGACTTACCTCCTAATAGAGCTGAAGGAGTGTGAAGTTTGCAGGTTATTCCACACAGAATAATGTCCCGTCTGGCTTTTTTAAAGGTTGTTCTTTAGATCTCTGTCATGGCCACTGTGACTGCTCTGTCCCTGTTTGTTGTGGCCAGCAGTGACATCAGCGGCGGGGACCACCTGTTGCTGGGAGCCGGTGTCAGCTGTCTGCTGCACACTGGCAATTAGTCAGCATTACTTATCAACACCAGGAAAGACCATTAACCACTGCTAATGGCTTATGCTAATCCAATCAGCCCCCTAAACCTTTGGGATTCAATTTGGGGGAAGACAGCTTGTGTGGGAGCAGAGAGGTTCAAAGAGACTCCGGGCAGACACAAAAACCCTCACAGAGAAATGACCAAAACACATCTCCGCATCTTTACATCCTCCCTGTGTACGTGTGGAATGTAGGAGAAATCTGTTGAAGCGCCAGAGCTTTCCTTTTCTGACTCCTCATAATGCAAACCTATTTTAGTGAACAGGTTTTTAAAAGATTTCCATCGTCTCAAGGTCAAAACCTTGTTTTAAAAGAACCTGTTAAATACAACTGTTTTTTACAAATCAAATTCTACAGAAAAATAGAAAATTATATATATATATATATATATATACATATTTTTTTTTTAAAGCTTTTGGTTAAAGAGTCAAACAAGTTCTTCTTATTTAAAAAAAGTTCCTTATAGTAATCCTTAGCACTGGCACTGTTAGGATTAAAGATGATTTGATTTAGTTACAGCCCAATAACAAATAATAAGTAAAGATTTGTGAGGTCATGTGCAGAAATGAAATTCCCACAATTTTAAGAGGAGTTCTGATGTCCTTCAGTCAGTCAATCATGATGATTTGCATGATGAGAGAAAATGTATCTTAAAATGGAATGTAGATTTGAAACAACTTTAAAGCTGCTTTGGAATTCTTAGAACATGAACATTGTTATTATCTTTCCAGTGTAATAATTTATGGTAAAACTAGCAGTTTGGAGGATCCAGCTGTTCTGGAAACACCTCTTTTTTTTCTCCAAATAATGGATTTCAGCAGGGCGAGCACGTCAGATCACCTCTGAGCTAAAAAGTCATGTTTCTGTCCACAGACAGGCCGGCTGCCACTGGAGCTTCAGGTTTGCTTCCTTTGTGGAAACACTTCTCCAAACCGACCCTGAGCTTTGGAGCTCTGCAGACCGACTCGAGCTGGATGTCCCGAGAGGTTCCAGACAAAAGTGGGCTGCCCTCCCATTGGATCCCATTAAGCAGACCATAAGGTGCTGATTGGATGAAGCTTTGGGATGACATGTTCTCCTTGATTAGCTAATTCCATTCTCACTAACCATTCAAATCCTGTTAGTGCGGCAGGGTTAAAGCTGCTGGTGCGTTGTTCACTCTCCAAACAATCCAATACGCATGATAAGCCACCATTCACCAATGTGCCAAGACTCATTAGGCACCTCGCAGCAGCTGAATCATTTTGCACATTCACAGCCTGCATTATCTAGCATACTGTCGCTGACATCATACCCCTCAATAGAGTTTATCAGCTTGGCTATTTTAAGTCTGTTCAAATGCAAATGATTAATTGTTAAGCCGAGGAACTAAACTTATCTAAACTTTAAGCCGTGCACCAATACGCCCGACCGATTATGGAGGCCGTTAACGTCCTATTCCTGTATTATGAATCTATAGACGTGATAGTAGCCCGTTTTATTTTCTACCAAAGTCCTTTTTTTTTTCTTTTTTTACTCTCAATAACAACCAACAGCAACCCTTTTAAGGTAGACGCACTTTATTCCTAAAACATAAGCTGCACCATCAGTAGCGGCACACAGGTATATGTACACATATACACACAATTACCTAAATCTGTTATATAAAATATATAATCTGACAATGTACCTTTTTATTCCTCTTCAGAGCTCATTGAATTACTGTGCGAGAGACTCGAAGCAGACAGAGAGGTAAGTCTCATCCACTTGTTGGGTGGGACACAAATGCCCAAGCCAGCTTTTACTTCATTTTTACAGCATGGCAAATAGAAAGGTCTGTACCCTCTGAAAAAATAATATTCTAAAAGCAATCTACAGCAAATTCACTTGAACAGGTTTTTCCGTGTTCTAATTGAGAAAAATTACACTTTTTAAACCAATTCCTTTACAGTGAGATGTACACACCCTCTAGGATTTGTAATATATAAAAGATATTAAGCATTAAAAATTCCACATTTAAAAACTTACAATAAATAATATATGCAGGCATTTCATTAAGATAAAATTTCATAGATTGCATCTACAGTCATTAAAAAGACAATTTATTCTCCTTATGAAACGTCCCTTGATCATCCAAAATGCTAAAATGGATTCTTGGCATCTGATTGATTGATTGGGACTTTCCAGTCAGCGCACTGTGAGATACATCAGAGCAGGAAGAGAAGGAGGAAGGCCCTGATGGAGTGTGAGGTCCTTATTCTTCATTTGCACAGAGTTCGGCTTGTCTGAGCGTTTCCTCCGGTCGGTCCCGTCTCTGAAGTTTGATCCTGTTTTAGAGTTCAGAGCATGTTCATGATGAAGTTGTACAACTGTGTGAGCACCACAAAGTGAACGGGCAGGCAGGAGCGCCGGTCCTGGGTGGCGGGGTCGCACGTCAGCCAGGAGAGGGCGTTGTATTGCTCCAGAACAAATCTGCCGGGCAGAGGGGGAGAGAGAAAGAGAGAGAGGTTAGAGCCACAGATAGCGCTGCGCTTACTCTGAGAGACGGCCGGCTGGTGTGCGCTCACCTGAGCACGTCAGAGGTGTGGTTGGAGTCCAGGGGGTGGGAGTGTTTACTGTGCAGAAGCTCGTCTGATTGGACAGAAGACACGTGTAGGTGCAGAGAGGCCTGGGGGAAAAGAAGGACAGACGTTTAGGCGTCGGGATGCCCAGTGATGCCCAAAAACTCATCAACAGTCTCTGCCCTGAAACCAACAACAATCAGGAGGAAAGTCTTCTTAAACTGATCAAGTACCAATAAAGAGCAGAGAGATGGAGGCGTCTGCAGGTGTCTGGGACATTAGACCGGAGGTGGTTTCCAGATGTAACGGGAAAGAATAAAACTGAGAGCTGAGGTTTACCTTAAGGAAGAGCGGGCACTGGTTCTGGGCTTGAGGGCAGGCCGACCAGAACCAGTCGGGCAGTGGTCCAGCCTTTGCTGTGGAGACAAAGTAACCCAAAGCCATGGGCTGCTGCAGGATGTTCAGAGCCTCCTCGTGGGACTCCATGCGATCGGCACTCTGACCCTGCAGGCAGCATCGATCCGGTTAATGGCAGAACACAACACCAAAGTCCATTTGCTTGTTAATCATATGCGGAGCGTGGCGCCGGGTTATTCATTTAAGAATCCCGCTCATTTAATCTCTAGGAATGAGGCTACATTTTCAGAGATGTGTTTTTTTTTCTCTCCACAGTCGATATCTCGTTCTGACTTTGGTCTGTTGGGTCTCATAAGGAGGTGACTGACCTTGCTTCCATCTCCTCCCTGATGGTACTGGGAGCCAGGAGAGTGAACGGGGGAGGTGGTGGGGGAATTGGGCAGGATGCTGATGATATCTGGATCCACGATGTCGTGATCCATGTCATTACCAAACAAATCAAAGATGCCCATGCCATCGGATCCATCTGAGGACAAAGGTGAGCAGGTTGAGTTTGTGTCCGTGTCCAAACACGGGACGACGCAAATATGTTTACGGGTGGATCTGGAAAACGAGCCCGTTTCGCTGAGTAGCGGGACCTACCGGGATTTATGGGGTTGAAGTTGATGTCGATGGGCTCCGAGGTGTTGGTGTTGACCTGCACCATGGCGGAGGTGGGGAACACCAGGATGTGCGTGCAGGATGTGTCCTGAGGCGTGCTCAGCTGCGAGGTCTGCATGTTGAGCGTGGTGCTGCGACCAAACACTGAACCGGTCGACACTGAATCTGATGAGGGAGAGAAATAGAGAAAGCATCGGCATTAAGAGCCCAGTCTCTTTTTTTTTTTTATTTGACCTTTTTAAGCGAAGCCAGGTGTAAGGCTTCCTTTACCTGGCATGATGACAAATGAACCCTGTGGCTCCATGGCAACCAGACAGGCGCTGAGGATGCTGGGAGTGTCGGCGGCGGAGATCCCGCACATCCGGCATTTCTCCTTCAGACGTTTGCTGAGGGACTGCAGGTTCCTCCTGCTCAGCAGAATACTCCAGTCTGGAACGGGAGCAAGAAGAGGCCACGTCAGTGTGTGCGTTTGTGGGGGGGAAAATACCTAAACCGCCCCTGCCTGCAGGACGCCGCCTCACCTCTCAGCTCGCCGTGGCCCATCCTGCCCAGCCGCCCAATCACCACCCTCCACGGCAGTGACGTCAGCTGAACCAGGCCGAGACACCACTCCCACAGCTTCTCCAAACCCGTTCGTCTGGCCGAGCTCTTTTTCCTGCGAGCCCTGCACACACATTTTATCCTGTTCAAAACTCGACACCTGGGTTGTTCGTTTGTTTTTTTTCCTGGGGTGAACGGGCGCTCGTTACCTGTTGGGGACGTCGATACTGATGATGCAGGTCTCCAGGAGCTCCCCGTGCTGGTCGGTGCAGGAGGCCAGCAGCCAGCGCTGGTCATGAGACAGACAGTAGCCCACGAACAGGATGTTGTACTTCTGCGAGGCTTCGCCGAACGTCTCCCCGAGCTCCGTCTGCTTGTCTTTCACCGGCGCCAGGATGAAGGGCGGCGTGTACAGACGCGGGCACTCCGGCCGCTGCACCGGGGGGAGGGAGATGTCCGTTAGTTTCAAAGCGAGGCGGTGTGACGTGGACAGCCCCGCGTATTAAACAACCTGAGCTCACCTCTGGATTCTTTAGCGCCATGTCGATGGCGAGCCCCGGCCCGAAGCCCGTCAGGGTCTTGAAGTTGGTGGAGCTGGGCAGGGGCCGGCGGCACTGCGTGTACACGGAGAAGGCCAGCGACTTCAGGTGCTGGTTGTAGACGTGGCGCTGGCCGCTGTGCACCGGCTGCAGCAGATACTGGCAGGGAACGATCTGACAGAGGAGAAATAACGTCCAACTCAAACTCACAGCACCTTAAAAAATATGTGCTCAAAAAGTGGATCGGTCAAAGCGCCTTTCACTGTTAGAAGAGTTCTTAAAAGGAAATTAAAAAAACAAAACAAAAACCCATGTTTGCTGTGGGAAGACGGCACGCATTCTAAATCCTGACCTAAGGAGCCACAGCTGAGACTATTAGCTCATCATTCACACCTCTAATGCCTCAGCGCTCCCTCCGGCATGTTGATGCAACCTGGTTTCACTACAACAGGTGTGGCAGTCGGCGCCTCCATTAGTGCCTGCTAATAATTCCCCTGTTCCCCAGGAGCTCACGTGCACCCGCTTAGCTCTGA
Source organism: Menidia menidia (assembly GCA_907169785.1). Classification (NCBI taxonomy): domain Eukaryota; kingdom Metazoa; phylum Chordata; class Actinopteri; order Atheriniformes; family Atherinopsidae; genus Menidia; species Menidia menidia. The sequence continues at coordinate 5,255,761 of CAJRST010037777.1, forward strand.
ACCGTCACAGGCAGCCGAGCGGCTCGGGTCAAAGATGGCGTGTTTAGAAGCTTCGCAGAGGCGCACGTAATGACGAACCTGCACAGAGATGGCGTTTCTGATCCGAGAGGGGAGGAACTGGAGCATTTCCATGTAGCAGCGCAGCAGGCCCAGCGAGAAGGCGCTGGAGTGGACGCCTCTGTCTGCGTCCTCGTAGCCGAAGGGGTCCACGATGTAGACCACTATGGCGGGCGGGTAAGACACAGCATGAGACTCTCCGTCTGTTGGCTTTCCCACTTTGTCTCTCTCCATTGTGCTGCAAGAACAAATCAGACATTAGTTACATTGACGCTTATTCTCAATTCTGAAAGACTTTTCAACCCCACAATTCATGTTATTTAGATCTTATCATCTCATTTGAATCTGTCCTTGTTGGTTAGATGGAGAGAAATCTCAGCTTTTACCCCCAAAGAAGGGAGAAGGGAAATAAATGTGAATAAAATGAACAAAAAACAAGTGAACAAAACAGCAAAGCTGATGAGATTTCAGCTTGGGTTCAAAAGACCTTTCTCTCTAGTTACTCTCACATCTGTCGGTGCCCTGCCTCACAGTCGTTTTGCCTCCTGGACACAAACATGCGCGTTAGCGGGAGCTGAACGGCTCTCGTTCTGTTTCTGCAGCTTAAACTGCGAGCTATTTGATTATCTGATTGGAAAACTTCTCTCAAAACAGAGCAGAAGACACATAATCGCAGAACCTTTTGTACACCGAGGTGTGGAATGGACACAAAGTGCTGCATAGTGTTTTTCGGCTGTAGGAGAGTGGGCGGTGTCGTACCTCTCTGGAGCCTCCGTGGGCGCCTGCGGCTGGTTGGAGCCGTTTTCAACCAGACCTCCTGCGACTTGAGGGTTTGACTGAGGTCCGTTCTGAGTGGCGCTGCCCTGAAAGGCCGCTGTCCCGAATGGCGAGAAGGAACTTGGCTTGGCGGAGGCCATTCCCCCAATTGTCTGGGGGCCTGAGGAGGGAGGGGTGCTGCTGACGGGGGCAGAGCTGGTGCTGGTAGTGTTGGTGCTCGGGAGTCCCGAGGAGGGGCCGGAGGAGCCGGAGGTCTGGGAGGAGGAGGCCGCCGGGGCGGGACTGCGCTGGGACAGCAGGGAGCTGTCCAAAGGCTGCTCTGACAGGTATGGACCTGAAACAGAGGCAAAGATTACTCCCCAATACTTAGAAACCGTGCTGCTCCCCCATAGACTCATTTTAATCGTTACCTAGATCGTAGCGGCACACTTGAGCGAAGAGTTTGAGCTTCTTAAAGGCGTCATTGTTTGCGTCTCTGGCGGCCATGCTGAGGAACCAGTCACTGAGGGGCTGCTCCGTCAGGCTCCTGCCTTCTGTGCTGCCGACCGTCATTATACCCTCTGGGTGACTCTTGCAGATGGGCCTGTGCTGCCCCAGCTGGCACGCCTGTTGAGAGAAAGAGAACCCAACGCTGTGAATCCAATCTTTAGGGCAGAGTCTGAGGTGATAGATCGTTCAGTGTCGTGATCCGGCAGGTTTTTGACATTTTCCTGCGTCTACGCAGCAGATTCTGGTTAAAACGGATCTCTTCTGTCATTGTTAAGCTGTACTCAGGCCTGTGAATGGCGCATTGATGCGGGTCAGCTGTGTTGAGACAGGGAAACCTCTGAAAACCTGTTGTTTTGGACTTGTTGCATACCTCGTACATCGCGCTCAGATCTTTGAAAAAGGTCTTTGTGCCACGGAGCAGGGCCTCGTTTTCTGGGCAGATGACGACATAGCCCACATCTCTCTGGGTTCCAAACGGATCCAGGAGAAGCTTCTCCCAATATGGCAACCCGAATGGAGACAGCACCACGAAGTCATACTCATAACCGACCAGAAAGGTCGGGATGGGCAGAGGCTCCGGGGACTCGTCTGTGCCTGTGATGGAAAGATGACAGAACGCTCATTTAACAACGGTTGAATCCGTAATTGTGTTCAGAATGCCCTTTTGCTCTCCTCATATACCGTATGATCCCCTGCCGGCCATTTTGTGGAACTGTTGCCAGGTGAGAGGTCCCTGCACACCCCAGGAGCGCACGCTCCTCTTCTTCTGAATGGTGTCCTGCAGCACCGGCTGGAGGGACAGCAACACCCGGAGCACGTCCTGAGAGAACAGCTTGCTCATGTCCGCTGCTACAAGGAAAAAAAAAAAAAGGTCTTAGCTCACCGTTACTGCTGTCAACATAAAGAGATCATTCTTTAAGAAAAAGAGGCAAAAGATGATACATACATTTGCATTTTGGCCACTGATGGAGACAGGTGCTTTTCACTAGTGTTTCATCTACTTTGCCTCCTGACATGTTGTCCATGAACTGTCGGCCGTGCTCCAGCGCCATGTAGCAGTCGTTGTAGCAGTCCCTCTCTCCGACCCTCAGGAAGGAGCTGGGGACCGCCCCCGCCTTAGAGTACTCCACGCCGGCCATCGGGGCAAACGGGTTGGTGCACTGGTCCTGCAGCAGCAGAATGAGCTCATCTGGCGGCTTCTCCTTCAGACCGCCGGCTTTGTGCGTCGTGGAAGCCCGGAGCTCCTCGAAGGAGCGCTCCGTGTCCCGGCTGGCGTCCGAGCCCCGCCCGACCACGTCCAGCTCGTCCTCCAGGAAGAGGCCGGCCGACTGGCCGAAGCGGCGGTTGGTGACGGCGCTGAAGCCACACGTGCAGGAGTACTGCGCCTCGCCGCTGTCCTTGAGGTACACGCCCACGTCCGCCCCTCGGATGTTCATGTTGCAGACGCACACGCAGCAGCTGTCGAAGTTGCAGTCCTTGAAGAGGTTCATGACCGACTCGGAGAGGATGAGGGTGACGTACAGGCTGTGGGCCTCCGGGATGGAGGGCACGGTGGCCGGCTCCACCGAGCTGAGCGGCCGGCAGGTGGAGGGCGTGGATGCCGGAGAGTAAAGGTCCGAGTTGTCGTACTTGATGGAGCCCTGCACGCTGGATGGGCCGCGGGGGGTGCGGGGAGTGCGTGGCGTGCGAGGCGTGGGTACGGAGAAGCGCGGCGTGGCCGGAGAAGGCAGGATGCCGACGCCGCTGTTACTGGGAGGGGCGCTGCTGGACAAAAAGGGCGTCTGGGTTTGAGGAGTGTAGGTCTGGCTGTAGTCTGGCTCCACGCTCGGGACGTTACTGTTCCAAGGAAATAAAGACATAAACAATGGTTAGTTTATGTGGCTGGACATGCGTTCTCATTCACACAGAGAGACACTTAAACCGGCAGATCCCGGTGCAACAATAAGCTATGCAACGAGTTCCAGATGTTTAGACTCCCCAATGTACTGAAGTTTGAGGGAGGCATTCTTACTATGTGTGCAGTGGGTCCCAAATCAGGGGCAGCGGACATCTAGGAAGTCCGAAAATAAATAAGTAAAATAAACTCAACGTCACGAGCCAATTGTTTCCTAAAGGGTCGGACAGCCTCACTATGATACGCCTGCGATGTTAGCGTCTGGAGAAACAAGCTGCTGCTCATCCAAAACGTCAGAGGACAAACACATCTAACAGCTGCTGAGAGGTAGTTCTTTGCTAATGGTTATTTGCTCTGTGATGATCCGCCCAAAACGCCACCTGTTCTGAAGGACAAAAATACCAAAACACACCAACATCCATCGCCTTTACCTGTCTTTGGTGAGGAGGTTGACGTTGGGTACTGGGGGCATCAGCTCCATCTTGCCCATGGTCCAGCTCGGCGTGTACACACAGTTATCTGGCAGTTTGATGGGCAACAGACACTGGCTAGGTAGCGTCTTAAGGGGGGCGTACATGGAGCAGCCAATGTAAGACTGAAATGTCTCTGACTTGTACACAAAGGAGAAATCCTGTAAGCAGACAAACCCATCAGTTACTCCAAAACAAAAGCGGGAAGGACGCATCTTAAAGGTTCTGCTTCATTCCTTCTGTTGAGAAGTCGCACCTTTAATTCTGACGGCTTGGGGCTGCAAAAACCCTCCTCCACCTCCATCTTAAAGTGGCTGTTAAGCTGGCTGCTGTCCAACAGAGTGAGACCCGCCCCCGTTTCCAGGCTGTTGCTCCCGGAGTTCATGGGGGAGAAGCCCTGCTGCTCCAGGGAGGGCGGGGTGGGAAACATGTGGATTAGGTCTACTGAGCCTGAAGAAAAGAAAAGGGTTCATTCTGTGAAAAGACGTCCCAAAACGATATGGCCCGCAAACAGTTCCTGACGCTGGGTTTGCTTACTTATGGAAGGCAGTGGATCTAGAGTGCCTGGCTTATTCTTTTTACCCAACTCGGCTCCAATTCCAGCTCTTCTAGATCCCGGCTACATGACGGAGGAAAAAACAGACGGTATTTCATCTCTGTTTCACGGTAAAATGCAGTAGTCTCTGAACATTTCAAGGCGAGTCAAACATGTGGTTCGTCTTGATGCACTTACAGTGATCTCATCTTCATCCGAGTTGAAGATTTTCTCCAGGTCACTGTAGGAAACAACCAAATCCTTGACGTGGGTGAGGCTGGTCGAGGCTGTAGGTTTACTGCCGGATGGACCCTGACCATCTGTGGAAGGAGGGCCTCCAATAAGATACAGAGCTCCACATGTTTTATCTAATCAAATGTCAAAGCTGGGAGCAAACAAAAAAAGAAGCCACTCTCACCATCTGCAGAGGTTCCAGTCCCGTCATCCTGCAGAATTTAAAACACAAAGAACAGGAATTACCAAGAGCAGCTTTTTAACACGTAACATTAAGCCTCGTACTATTAAACATTTTCCTGCAAGGAACATGCAACAGGTGATTTGTGCAATGATCTTAATCGAGTTTACCGCTTTTTTTTTTTTTATACTGGTATTAAACTCCATGAAGCACCAGGAAGTGATTATGAGCTCTAGAAGAACATATGAGCACCCTGCGATGAGGCAAGTTTCCTTTCAGTTTTTAACACTGTATCAAATTGAAGAAATATCATTTCTGATGTTGACAGAATATGAATAATTCTGCATATATACACACACACACACACACACAAACCCAAACACAAATCAAAATATGGGAGACTAAAATAGTTCAAGCAAACTTTACCACCACAAATACCCCTGACCACATTAACTTCTTATCATTCTTATCTTCTTTATTGAGCAGGCTGCTTTTGACTTGCACAAAGACACATTCTTACTGTTATGAACAGAAAGGCACATGCCCAACAGGAGAAGAAAGGAAACTGAACACGGGACCAAAACGTCTACCCAAAAGTCCAACAAAACACTTCATATTAACACACCAACGCTGTAGCTCCCAGTTCTCACTTTACGAGCTGACAAAAACAGGATGAAGAGACACCTGTAAACAAAGCAGGATCTCACCTTGTGTTTCTTGCCGCCTTCCTTCTCAGCTCCAGCCTTGTCTTTCTTCTCTGTAAAGGTGAACTCCTCGTCTCCCTCCACGAAGGCATAAGGGTCCGGCTCCTCACTGTGGTCTCCGTCCCCTGTGCTGTGCAGGAGATGGCTGTTCCTCCGCTGGGCGTAGGTCCGGACCAGCTCCTGGGACACCTTCAGGGGCTGCGAGGAGTCGCACATCAGCCTGAGGGGAGAGAAAATGTCAGGACGCTCAACGAAGCAGCGGCGTTCTGTTAAATGTCTGCGGGAGCAGAGGGGAGACGACTTACTCTGTGACGGAGATGACGCTCTCTGCTCCTCCTCCACAGTCGCCCTGCATTTTATCCAGAGGCAGCTGGGGAGTCGCAAAGTTTGAGTCCTTCCTCCTGGGCAGGTTGAAATACTTCCAGGGGTTGTGGCTGCAGTCGGCGCCGGGGCTCACGGCTGAGCCCACGAACATGGCGGGTTCCAAGCTTTCGCTGTAGCTGGGAGGCAGGGGCAGAGACATGGCCATGCTCTCCAGCCGGTGCTCCTCGGACGAGCCCTTCTGCGGCGGCAGACAGGGCTCCACCGACGGCGGGTAGAACGGCTGGTGGATGGGCGTGGAGGAGCTCTTCATGTCGCCTGGGGTCATGTCGCTTTCCGCCAGATCGCAGGGGTGTGGACTGAGCGGAGGGGGGGGCGGGGATCCCACGAGGTCTGCGGGGGGGCCGTGTGCGTGCAGCGAGGGCGCTTTGGGTGGAGCCGTGTCCACGTGGTGCAGGCTGGGATAGGAGCCCTCCTCCTGTGGTCGGGGGCACAGCCTCGGGGTCTGCGGCTCCAGCGCCTGCTCCTCGCTCACCGAGTTGCGGTGGTGAAAGGGAGTCTGCGGCCTCCTCTGCTGCTTCTCCCCCTTCTCCAGCTTGTCACTGAGCTTGTGCTTGGGGGCCGGTTGGGCGGGCTGGCCTGAAGACGGCGGGTGTCCTGAGGTGCTGCTGGATCGCTGCTTCTGACTTTTGTGTCTGTGTGGGGGCAAAAACACTTCATTCAGACCTTCACCTTAATTCAGCTGAGAAGCAAAAAGCAAGGGGGAACCTGAAAGCCGGCGGCATACCTTGAGCAGTGGCAGGGTGGCCTGTAAGTTGGTTCCACAAAGTCCCAGAGGCCAGATTTGTCTGAGTCCTCCTCACAAGCCCCGTTTGTCAAGGATGTAAACTTTCTCCTGGAGATGGAGGCAAACAGACGACCCACCCGTCAGCACAGGCATATAAATTTGACAGGAATTGCTCAATCAGCAGAAGGGAGGCCACTGAACATACTTGTTCCCTGTGCGGTTGATGTTATACTCCTGCCACACCGACTCCACCATCTGGCTGGCCAGCCCACGAGGGATTTTACCCCCATGAAGAGTATTGTTAGAGCTGTAGCAATCTGATGCAAAGGACAACTTCAGCCACCGGTGAGACGGCTGATAGTCTGGGAAAGTCCAAAGAAAGACGGAGAGAAGAAATGGAAAAAAACGGTCAATAAGTAAAGTGCAGCATGAGAGAGTTCCTCCGTGGCGGTCTTGCAGGCCCACTTCTTACCAGTATGAGCTTCCTCTGGTGATGTCGGCGGGGTCAGGGTGACGGAGGATATGGCAGGATCTCTGGGAGCGGCCTGACCCTGCTGAGCACCACACTGGCCTCCCGGGGTGTTAGCTGAGCCCTGGGGGACCGTAGCGGGTAGGTCCGATAGGGGGAGAAGCACCAGGCAGGAGGGGTAGACCATCCGAACGCCCGCTGGAACCAAACACGTTTTTTCAATTATAAAAATGAATGATCCAACGAAAAGCAAACAAATCTATGCAGACAACAATATCAGAAGGGTATTAATGGGAATGAGCGCTCATTATCATCTCATTATGTTATTATCTAACCTCTTTGGAAGGCGTTGCCTGAATCCATAAAACCATTCAACATTTAACTGGTGCAGTAAAGTTATTGTAGTTATTATATTGTTGAAGTCTAAAGAATCTCTATGAAAACGTAAATTAAATATAAATATGACTAGGCCTGTGTTTTGAATTCATAGATAAAAGTTTAGTGAAACTTACCTAATCGTATCCCGTTCACCGGTCCCCACATTAGCAAAAGAATAAAAAAGCCTTACCGACAAGGACCTCCACAGCTGCCAGGGAGTCATCCTCCCAGTCTAAGTCCTCCATCTTGTCTTCCTGGACTTCCTTCTTGGGATTGGGGAAAATGGGATAAAATTGCCTCCACTCCTCTATGAGCTTCTGAGTAGGATGGTCTGACATCTTAAACGCCTGGCCGGTGAGGGTCCCGTTTAAACCGTATGGGCTGAGGATGACTGCGCAGAGCAAAGTTCGAATACCACCATTAAAATGATTATTTTTTTTAAAAACTGAGGAAATGCATCAAAGCTTCAAACAGCTCCATTCAGGGTTGAACTGCTGGGCCGAACCCCTGCGGTCTCACCTTGCAGGGGGTTGGAGCTCTGCTGCACCAGGCTGAGGTGCTCCTCGCTCAGTCTCTGCAGAGGCTGATGCTGAGCGATCTCCACGCTGGTGCACACGTTGCTGTCGCCGTGGACGAAGAAGGTGAAGGCGCAAGAAAGGTGTTCGCTGCAAAGCCGAGAGACGGAACGAAAAACAGAAAAGCATTTCATAGTTTAGAGAGATCCGATTTGTAAGCGAGAACAAATGTAAACAATAAAATAATAACCCAAACAAAACAACAACAGCTTGCATAAACCCCTCAGAGCCACCACTAAATAACAGTAGACCCCGTCCAAACGATGAACATCACGCAAAACATTTTGGTTCTTGGTCCTGGAACTTAATTCCACAGATTCCACCTAAGAAAAGCAAAAGCTGTTTCACCTGTTTTAATGATTTGTCAAACCCACTGACAGAAGAGCACAGACGCCTCAAAGACAAACCCCGGCGGATAAATATTGTGCTGCGATTGTGAATGTCAGAACATCTTATTTTTCAAGCCATGTCCGGAGGTCCAGGCAGCTAAAAGCACTAAAATAGTCCTTGTTGACATGGTTGCTGTAAAACCACAGTGCACACTCAGCATTTTCCAAAGCCTGCTGTGTTTACCAGCCAGAGAGGGCAGGCGACAGCAAGACTGCCAGTCTCTTCTGTAAAAAAGGTGATTCTCTGCAGCCTTCACACACACAGACACTTGTAGCTGAACACTAGTGAGCTACAAAACACATCCTCTTTCACGCAACAGCTCTTTAACAGCGACTGAAACGTTACAGACTCAATGAAAATGTAGCCAGATGGAACTGGGCCAAACAGCTGCCCGCTGAACACGATTCATTTATGGAGGAACATCCTCAAAAAGGTCAGACTGAGATTTACCTGTCAGGGAACTCCAAAGTTCCTCCTGCCCCCACCGGGGAGGAGACACTGGATCTGAGCTTTCGCCAAATACAGATATTTACCCGCCGCTGGTTCAGCTCGAGCTTGTTTGTCCACACAACAAACACAGAGCTGCATTGCTTTGCAAAAAAAAAAGCAGAGATGTCGCTGTCAAACTGGACCATGGAACTGTGCTCCCCTCAGTTTCTAAAATGACGACGCCAACTGAGAAATGACATTAATTTCAGCTTGCGGCAGTTTGGATCCAGCTGAATCCCAGATGAGAAACTGTCAAGCACAACTTTCACAACAGGAGCAGAACATTAGGCCGGTGAGCTGCCGTTATGTCTTAGCACCATTCCCTGACACACCATTCAGAAAAAACTTTAGTTCATTCACCAAACTCTTATGCTCAGCTGTGTTTCCTTTAAACACACCTCTATAGTTAAAGCTTTAGGTAGGCATACTCCCTCATTCAGAGCCGAATAGCAGCAGAAAGTCACTAATATATCAGTGCATTACTATTAATCCTGAACGTACCCCATCCAAAACAATACTAACACACAATCGACAGCTGCTTGACTAACTGTGCTCCACTGAGCGTAAGATCAACAACAACCCACGGTGCACATTGAACATAACTGTATCTGCCGGTCCCTGAATTAAGACAAAGGAAATCACTCTGAATAAGAGAGATCAGTTTCTACCACAGCACATCCAGCCAACGCCCCCAGAATCCAACCCGGCTGAGGGCAACGCCGCCGCCGCTGGCGTGCTAAATGTGTGAATGACTAGTTTTGGCACGGTTTGGTGAAAAACAGCAGCGCCCCAACCCCCGGCAGCATCTCGTTTGTCTGATCACACAGCAACACTTTCAGATGCGGCAGCTCCAATTAGCGCCCGCCTATACCGAAGCTGGGCGCGTTGCCTAGCAACTAACGAGCATTTTGCAGTTAAGGTTAACTGTAGATCCGATAGACTGAGTGACAGCAGAGTGACTTTTCCCAAAACGGAGACTGTCGACAGGAACATCGTTCAGCTAAAAGCTATGTCAAACCTGAGCTCGCTTTAAGTTTGCTTTAGAAAATTCTGTCTGAAAAATCTTACATGAAAATCCATGCTCTCGCTTTCTCTTACAACTCGCCCATCCTTCAACCCGTCAAAGAGAATTTCTGGCAGGTTAGAAAACATCTTAGTGGAGTGGATGTGCACATGAAGATCATTCATCGGGTTCAAAAATAAATGAATCAATAATTGGTGCCGCTAATTCCTCGACCTCATCCTTTCACACGCAGTCTTTATGTAGAAAGCGTTGCGGCAATGTTCCCAAATATGACACCATGCTTCCAATTCTGTGTTAAGAAAATTGTGTCAGTCGACCCACCCCCACCCCACAAACTTTGACAAATACTTCAGCAGCAGATAGTGACTAATGTTTGGCCTGCCAGCACAAGCACAACTCATGACCTGCTGTTCTGCTGCCATATTTACCTTCAGCGTCTCTGCTTCTTCTTTTGGGTTTCAAAGAAAGTGACTAAGAGAGCCTGGATGAGCAAGGGGTGCACTTCTAGTGAAAAGGACTTTTGCTGTTTCTTGCTTTAAAAGCGCACAACTGTGATCTGGAAATGGGCTTCTTGACGTGTTGCTGGCTGTTGAACACGTTTCCTGACTTCTGAACCTTTTGGTGCATTTGTTTACGGTGGCGGCAGCTGGGCCTTGCAATTTGCTGCCAGAGCAGCCACCCAGCCAAAAGGACCTACCTTTTATTCATGATCTTCTCCTCCTTCTGGTATGGCTTGACGAACCACTTGCCAATGCGAACGAAGCCGCGGTTCATGAGGCAGCGTTCCAGCAGGTTGTGGATGGCTTTGAACAGGAGCGTCCGACACTCGTAGGACAGGCCGCTCTCCCACTCCCCATTCTCCTCACCTGCAACGAGGCAGACGCGTGAGTTTACAACATTTCAAACAAACAAAGGCCTCTTCTTCCTAGTACATCTACAGTTTACATGTAACCTCAAATTTCATGTCTGCCTGGTGATGAATGCGAACTGTAAAGCGTCAGTGGTCTTTCCAACATGTGTCGAGGCCTAGTTTGGTTTGAAACCATAAAGCTTACAGGTGAACTTATGCAGTACTGAGCAATTACACAATCCAAAATGAAAAATTCAACCCCGTCAGCAACAAGCAGGCAATAAAAAAAACATTCTGTATGTATTACCAGGAAAAGCATGATGCCTATTCTTCTGCTGGTGACTACTCATGAGAAAGTGTTTATGCAGCTTAACAGATATGCTCAAGCCCCTCCAAGACGACACGCAGAAAAACCTTGTCAATGCGTCAGCCCCTAAAGGGCATTTTTTTAGCCGATAAAAATGTCAACAAAGCAGGAACAAAGACGAGGTCGAATAACCCAGGCTGCGTCACAGCAGACGCCATGCGAGTTAGTGCCTCTGTGAGCGAGAGCCAATAGATTCCACAAGGCTTTAAAGAGTCTAAATCACCTGGGCCTTCATTACTTCTCAGCCTCCGCATCATTAAAAATGCAATGAGCCCCTCACAGGCGCAGGGTCGGCATTACTATCTAACATGTAACGTGTTTAAACACGAACTGGGCTTTCCCAACGTATATTGCATGTGACTGTTTGCACTGCAGCTCTACAGCATGAAGAACTATTCCTGAATTTAGCCTGTGATCAAGCTCAGTTTACTGATGAGGCTGTGCTTGAATACACCTCAGATTTAGGGCAAATATGGGGCTGGGAATTGCTTTGAAAACACATAAGTTAATTTGGGGGTTTAATGTCCCGCCTTAGCTGACAGTTACTTCAATCTATCTCAACTGCACAAAAATGTTTGAGAGAATGATCTGAAACAACGTTCCTAAACCCTAACTAAAGGCTGCCAAGTAAATGAACTTCTACTTTTATAATGCTTTTCCAGTCAAACTGAACATGGGGTTCAGTGCCTTGCCCAGGCACTCTCACATGTGGCCCTGTGGCTACAGGAACCACTACCTTCCGATCAGCAGATAACTGCTCTTTCCTCCTGAGCTGCAGCTGCTAAGCGAAGGAGGTCTTGACACGACAGATGAATGGAAATACTTCAGCCATGAACTGACAGCGCTGCTCTCACATTCATAGCAGTTTACTGTAACTTCTGGTGGCAGCACGACAAACCTGCTGCAACTTGAGAAATAAAAGCAAGCAAGACTCTGACTTCACTGGAGTTGGAGCATCTGACAAGACCGAGGCAACCGGAGAGGGGACAGGAGTGTATGAGCATTTGTTTTAGGTACGCTTGGATATTACACACCTGTTTAATGCCGACGCAGCCAATGGCGGCAGATTTGCCAGAACACTGAGACACAGCTTCATGTCTCACCGTGAACACTTCTCCAATAGCTGCTAATCGTGTTGATTTACCGTATTCATTTCTCCAATCTTCTACCCAACAAGTTTTGTCCTTTTTTGTTGATAGTACTCACTGGCACAGAGTTTTATTAAAGAAAACTAATTTTAAGTGGTCACTCAAATCATTAACCATCCACTCAAGACTACGGATGAATAATTATAAACAGTACAACGAGGTCACAATGTCCACCGATGAATGAAAGATGGATTTGGTAAGCCAAAAGTCTGTATGTTTGGGGGGTGCCTAAATCCTTCCAAACGGATGCAAATGTTCCATTCACTTACTTGAGAGCTCGTTGTGGATAAGCTCTGCAAAACTGGGGTCATCCCCCCACCAGAAAAGCCAGAGCTCCCTGCGACCTGGGTTGTGGTGCCTCCTCCACACGCTCAGCACATCTGCAGCCATGCATCGGCTGAAACTACACAGGATCGGGTCCTCCTCGGTCACTGGGAAAAGGATGGGCGAAGAAGTGGGTCCTTGCCACACAAAACGCCGCCATTTTATTCCAGTCAAATCAGCCTAAAGGGGAAAGAAAAACAGTGTGAGAATGAACACATACCAGAGCTTACAGCATTAAGCCAATTGTCAATTGCTGACTGCATAGCTATGCATGTATTCGTTCCATTACACACACAGCAGTAACAAAGTAAAAAGCAGCCTTTTCTGGCAAACAGGACTAAATCAATTAAAAAGATTTTAAAAACAAGACAAAAACTGTCTCTGATGTTGTTAAAAGGTTATTTTTCATGCATTTATAACCAGTTGCCTTAAAGCATGGAGGAGTAACTCCTTCTAAAGTTACTAAGTGAATGGACGCAAGTCTATAATCGAGGTTGTTTTTTGCCATTTATAATATTGTCAGTTCGACATAACTTCGAGGTTTTGATTAAAAGTTAGGACTGTTTAAACTTAACGGGGTGTGCTTTAAATCCTTTGCCTGTTGAACAGACCTGTTTGTTACTATCACGTAGCTCACGCTCAATAACCGTGTAACAACTGCAGTGTAAAGTCATGATCATGCCACTGTCGTTAACAATTATTTTCCCAAAAGTTTCCGTACAGTGTGTGCTTTCTCTGTTATGAAAGTTAACTGGATCACGATTTGCAAGTCGCAGGCCTGATGCCTTCACGCCAGACTGCAACTGACGTTACAAAGCTTGTTGCCTTATTAGCCAAAATGGCTTTCTGGCCTCGTACTATCACAGCTAAAGCTAGCTAGCGCAGAGAGCTGAGTCTTACCAGGCAGAAGAGGTTGGAGTGGCAGTCCTCCAAACTGGCCCCGTTTGGTACAAAGCACGAACTCATCCTTTCACTGCGTGGTGGTAACGTTAAAGCCCATTGTCTCAATCACCTTCGGGGCTCTAGCTGACCTGCGAAACTCGCCAGCGAAACTATGTTCAGTTGTAATGCTCCCGTTAAAGCGCTGACCAACTGCTAGCTACAACTAGCTACAGCAAGTCAAGACAACTTCTACCCGGCGCTAGCCACCACTAGCCTAGTGGCTAAGCTAACGTTAGACAGACAGTAAGATAGCTTCAACTGTAGGCTTCTGGCTATTCGATTCATCAATCCTATCTGAAATGTATTGTCTGATCCGGTTAGCCACAAGCTCGCGGTCACATAACCGTAACATCAAACAGTCAGCACTCCCAAAACATGAACAGACTAGCGTTAAATCCAACACTAGAAAAGTTATATGTGCAATAGAAATATGAGCTCGAAAACTAAAAGAAACTTCATCGCAAAATCTTAGTGCCCTGGATGCTAATGCTAATGTCAGCTAGCTCATCTGAAACAATTTCAAAGCAAAGGAACTCTCCCCTCCCCCTGATCTCTGCTAGCCTGTTAGCTCACAAGCTAACATACCAGAGCTCAAACGCTAGCCTGCTAGCTAAATAAAACAATTAGCTACACCGCACTCCTTTGCACTAAAACCACCACAGTGCTCCGTCATAGTAAAAAGGCGGCTAAAACAGACGAAATGCCAAATCTGCGAGGCTACTCATCGGCTGGTCTTTTCTGCCTGATCCATGGGTCCTGCAGATTTCCATTATTTGAGTTCATGGATTGAATTCTTTAATGGCGGCCAGGAGGACAACTCTGCCTCTCAGCTCCCATTGGCCAATTTGTGGTAATGGGGGCGTCATTCGGCTTCAAGCAGCCCCATGACTTCACAGTTTACAAGACGAGAGCTCCAGTGCATCTGTCATACAGTCACTCCTGGGTGATGTCTTTTACTAAACATGTCTCACCATGTAGTTATAATGCAATGTCTGATTCACGTGACGATTTCAATTCAGATTTACAGAGGGGAAAAAAAGGACTTCCCCCCCCAAAATGATTATGAGTTATAAACTGGAACTCTGTTGTCCGACTGATCCATCTGCTTTTTGCATTGGGTTTGTTTTGCAGTTTTTAAATCTTTTAGGTCATGTTGCCACTGATCCCTTCGGTGTTTGTGAACACGATGAAGCTCTGCTCCACTATACATATGTTGCACGCGCTGCATTACTGAGCTAATTGAGCTTGTAACATGATTTAACTTTTAGCGTTCAAATTTAGAAGTGTCAACTGCACGGGCCGTTTTCAAGCATTCACATGAGGTGCAGTTAAAGTCTAACTTTAAGGCCATTCTGTCATGCCCCAACCGGACCGGCGAGCGGGCGGAGACTCGACACAATCCTTCCGTGAACGTCCCACCCAAAAAGGCGGGGCGTCGGATGCATCGAGAAAATGTCAACAACATGCCGGAGACTACCGGAGAAACTGAAACTGAGGAGGGAACGAGGGACAGACAACAAAGAGACAAAGGAAACATCTCGTCTCGCAATGTCGTGTCTGTCATATCTCAGTTTGCAGATGACAATTTGACTGTTGTGCGGGTAGGAGTCTCTTTTGTTTGAAAGCATTGACTTATGGCGACAAAATGTACAGCGTGCTCACTTCACTGTCGCATGTGAGCAGCCTGCGCCCTCAATGGGTGGTGGCCTGGTAGGTTAGGTGATGGAAGAGGAAATGAAGAAATGTTTGCAAAAAAAAAAACAACAACAAAAGGAAGAAAAAACAGCTGCATAAAATCTGACCACCTGGCTCCAAATGGATGGCCTGGCAAACCCACCCTCAGTTGTAGACAGTAGCTTTTAGTTTACTGATGAGACAAACAGGTTTAGGTGTCACTGTCATCCTGTCACATAAACACCCCTCTCTGGTATCTTGTCTTTCGTGCAGAATATTAGTACCGGACTGGCTGTAGTCGGAGTCCTTGTGATTGCCAGGAGCATTAAGCTGGTAAGGAACAAAGCCCCATGCTAGGAGAAAATCCCCCCTCCATTCTGTACGAATCACACTGAATACTTGACCAAAAATAAAAATGTAAGTGCCTTTTGTTGCATCAAGCATTGGAAATATTCTTCGCTTTAGTGCAGAGTCCAAATGTTCTGTTATGTACTATACCATTAGACAGATAGGATGTTACATTTTCACAAATCTTACATAAGTGAGTAATTAACTGTTACTCTTTCCGACGCTACAGATCACAAAATTTCAAGCTGTGTGCGAGATCCCTGCTCGATTCATTGAGAAGAATGTCAGTCTTCGAGGGAAAGTTAATTCCATCACCGAGAAGGGAATTGAGGTGGAACATGTGCCAATTTACCTGCCAGTTCTGTCTCCATTACTGTCAAAGTACAAAGGTAATCATGTGGTCTTCTTAGTGTGAAATCATGAAATATATATATATATATATATATATATATATATATATTTATACACAACAGATCTTAATGGTTAAAGTCCATCTGTACTTGTCTGTACCCACTCAGTTAAAGAAGGGCTGCAGGGTGACTGGACTTTATCCCAGCCGTCATTGGACGAAAGGCAGTATATAACTCTGGACATTAATTTGGGGAGAGAACCTGAACTTGACAAGGATTTAGATTTTTCTCAATAAGTGGCTCGATATAAACAAGCTGTCTTGGAATGACCCAAATTCAGATAAGAACCAGTGATTTATGGCAGCTTGTTTTCCAGCTTTGACATACTCTGTGTCCTTCACAAGAGCACCTAATTAGGACTTTAAAATAAACTTGATATTCATACACTGCCTGTCTCATCACTTTAGTAGTACTACAAACTACAACGTGTGCACCTTTTTGTGATCTTGTTACCCAAAAAATGTCATTATGGCGTTATTACTTTGTAAAAGTCAGACACATCTTTATCATCGTGTTGTGATGGGGTGAAAAATAAGCCTGTTAGCTGATTTATTAAATCATGGTACTCACTGAGCAATGAAATCTGGAGGCTTAATTTAAACTGCAGCATCATGTATTTTCATGTGAAGGACTCACATGAGGAGACCAGTGTGTGTTTCAAATACAGCATTTGCTCTTCTTGACTCTATTCCAACTATTTGGGACGTTGTATTTCTTTGGACTTCTCATTAATGTTCTGTGTTAAATATTTCTACGTACTGTATTTCTTTTTTCTGCTGTCAAATTTAATGCAAAGTACAGAGTGCCAGCTGGAGTCTTTGGTTTGATGTGACATATACTGTGCATGATCCTTCTGTGTCCTCTTCAGATGTGTCCACACCTCCACTGCTGGTGCATCTTGCCGGGGTGGAGCTGACACAGGAGGGAAAGATATGGCTGCAGAAGAATCTTGCTCCTGCTGACACGGTGTGGCTCAAACTTATCAGTCGAGAAGACGACATACTGCACTGTTTGGTGTCCCAAAGCAAAGTAAAGGATCTAATACCATAAATGTGGCTCATTTGTCATGTGCTTAATATTCAGTGGATTACAGACCTAAATGCTTTTGCTCTGATTTTCCTTGTCTTCTTTCGTCTCTCCAGAAGGGGTCAATATGGAGCTACTACATAAACGAAGAGGTACTCAAGCTTGGCCTGGCTCGCACTGCGCCCATAGCAGGAGTCCAGCCCGGCTCTCGCCTCTACTGGCGCCTACACAGACGGCTGCATAGGGCAGAGGTGAAAGCTGAGAAGAAGGGTCGGGGTCTGTGGAAGGAGGAGAGCCTGTGGGAGAAAACCTGCATGGCTGTCAGGGACAGCGCTTTGTTCAGACTCATGAGGAAGATCTTTAAAAGGACTTGATGCTCTTTATTATTCCAAGTCAAAGAGTTTGTTGGGGGTGAGTTCTGAAATCATCATAATTTAACATTATGATCTTGCAAAACAATGGAAAAACATCCTGTTAAAAGTGTTGAATTGTACACATATTCAGGTTATACTGTAAGAAGCTAGTTTTCTCTTCACTAATCTGTCATTTCACTTGTTGCAAAGGTTTATATCCTACTTATTTTGTATATTTGAGTTTTGAAAAGTTTGAATAAACTGCAAATGTTGTTAAAAGTACCATGTTGAGGGCTGGAAATAAACCTCATTACCCATTTAGCCTCAGCTAAGCACAGCATGGTCAGTTGATGTGGATGAGTGGGGACACCCCACTAAAGACAAAAAGGGGGCGGGGTGTGTTAATGGTGTTCAAAATGGGGGGGGGGGGGGAAAGGGTGTGTGTGTGGGAAGGGGTGGGGGTATCTACTTGTCCACTGTCACTATGGAAACATCAAATGTGTAACACAAAGCGAGCTAAAGGCTAAACTAAATGGGTTCCTCTCATACCCCATGGGACCCTTATACGTAGACTGTGAGGGGGTCTGTAAGCACTTCAAAAGCTGGCCCTATTAGGTGTAATATGACCAAGACATTAGAGTTTTAAGCTTTGATGACAGGAAGAATAGAATTTTCTTGGATTTCAGATTACTCTTTGGTATCATTAAGGATCAATGAAAAAACACACAACAAAAGTATGAATTATAATCTTAGCTATCTATGTCAAAACACAATTTGTGTTCTTGTTTATATTATTGTTTAATATACAAGTCTTGTGCCCACATGACACCACGTGCCGTTGGCCGTGCTTCATCCAGGCAGGGCCGATGAGGAGGAGGTGCGCAAATGAGGCCAATCCATGATGATGTGTCCTGCTGTTGGGTGAAGGGGTCTCAGTGAACTGAAGCAGTCAGTCCAATGGGCACAAGGAGATTAGCGCAGACGGGAGGAGGGTCGCTGGGGTGGAAGGGGATTTTGGGTCCCAACACAAAGGCAGGAGAGGAGGAGTCTGGGGAAGGGAAAAGGAGCAGAGGAGAGTGGGGGAAGAGTGGGTTGATGAATCAGCTTGTCTTTTCTTTTGTTGTGCAAATGTTACTAGTGACTGTTACTGCCAAAGAGGCTCGTGATTGGTGGGCTGGTTTAAATTGTAAGGTGCATTTGGGGCTGAAGGCTGTTGCTGGTTGCTCCTAGACTTTGAACTGTCACTGAGGAATGAGTGGGAGGGAAACCACGGCTGAGGCTGAGAACAGCTGGGAAGGCAGAGCGGGGCTTTCAAACTAGAGATTACAGACACTGTGCTCAAATGCACTTATTAGCTTTTAACTATCTCCCAGGTAAGGTTTGTGCAAGTAGGATATTGTGCATCCAGAGAAAAGTCGCTGGGACAAATGTTCACACGAATGGACCAAAAGGTCACTCATCATATGATGCTGATCATATGATGCTGATCTAACAAAAAAGTTCCTAATCATAGGTGCAAGAGAAGAGTTGGAGCGTGTCAGGGCTCCTGGCTTACTGTGATTTGAAATCTTGCAGTCACATTTTCAGTTGTGCAATCTAATAATATCTAAACATATTTAGATACAAATAATAGCATTAGACAAACACATGCTGGTGAAATTTCATAAAAGGAAAGCAAAGAAAATTAAATAATTGTATACTGGTTGAAAAACACAACAAAGGTAAAATGTTATCAATTTAAATGTCATTGTTCGAACATTTGCAATATAATAGAGTTCAGTGAGTCTGGATCATTGATTTATTACTGAAATTTAAAGATGGAGTCTGAATATCTGAAGAAAAACATTTTGCTCACCTTTAAAAAATAAGAAGTGGTCCACTCCAAAATCCACTCCAGGCTTTGCCAGATTCACTGTCCCACACCAGCCTTTGAAAAGGCACCATGCTTGATGTAGTAGTGGCTACTTGCTCACAGAGTGAAGTTGTTGGGAGCTTTCCTCTCTGAAACCAAGCCCACTGAGTGTATCACTGATTTTGATCCACACCTGATGCCATGGATGTCCAGGTCCAAAGCACCCTTAGGCCCACTGCTGAAAAGAGACTCTCGGTGTTGTGAGGAAGCTAACAAAGGTTTAAAAAGCTGAATCTGGACTCCAAAACGTAAGTAAACTGATTCTTTCAGTGATTTATGCTTTTGTTTACCTCTTCCTTCAGTACAAAAAAACACAACAAACTCATATGTATTTTGTGCAATTTAAAAAGTTGACCTTTTCTCACTGTTTCTACTTGCACTCGTCAAGCTGTCGCTTTAAATGTACAGTTGTTAGGATACTGTATGCAGTATCCAAGCAGCTGTGCACCTGTTAAGCCTGCGTTACAGGACATGGGCTCTGTAAAACAGAAAGTTTCAAACATTTCAGCATATCTTTATTGCAG
Organism: Menidia menidia; assembly: GCA_907169785.1. Lineage (NCBI taxonomy): Eukaryota > Metazoa > Chordata > Actinopteri > Atheriniformes > Atherinopsidae > Menidia > Menidia menidia. The sequence continues at coordinate 5,275,413 of CAJRST010037777.1, forward strand.
CGTTCCAGGTGAGACAAAGCCACTCTGACTGAATACGCTTTTATTCTACGACCATCTTGACCACTACAGACTGCCTGAGCTGATATGCTCATTTCCATCTTTTTTCCCATGTACTTGGGCTTTTTTTTGCTGCTATAATCATTAACTAATCATTGTGATAGATGGAGAAATTCCTACAGCAAATGAGCCACTTTTTGGGTTGTTTTCCTTTGGTTTGCAACAGAGCAGTGTAACAAAGGCCTTTATCACACTCAGCCGGTAGCCAACCCAGTGAGAAAAGAGGTGGGCACTCCCCCATCTGAGCGCACAGTCCTTGGGGATTGTTTTATTTGATTTGAGTGGGTTGAGAGTGATTGACCGGGTGTGAAAGAGTAGCAGATAAAAAATAAAAAAAACATATTACTGCGGTGACACTCAGGGAAATGAATCCTAAAGCACAAAGGTGACATTTAAACACCTTTTGACGAAAGAAGTTGCAAACTGAAAATTTTGACCTCATGTCAAAATTTGACCTGTTTTATTGAGGAGTAAACTGAATAGGCGGTTGTTCTGCCTGCTGTCAATCCAGTATTTTATAGCACACACTGGTAAGCAGCCATAATGCTGAGTATCTTTTCCACAACACACCCACATATACTCTGGAGGGTGTGTGTGTGTGTGTGTGTCTGTGCAGGAATTCTTCAGTCGTAAAGCGACTCCCTTGTTATTATGAGACTGGAAGTATTGTGAACAGTGTATCAGCTTGCTGGTGTTGGCTTGTGGGAGTGGAAACATGACTCTTTGTGGGTGCTGTGATCCCTCATGAATATTTGAAGTTTCTTGGTGGAAAGTTATACAGGAGGCAAAAAAATATCACCGCTTTGGGATTGAATGGACACTGCCATGAATGTGAGTGGTTGTATGTATGAAGGAATTGGCACTAAACACTATCAATGCAGAAAATATGAAACGTGGAGCTGTCAACTGAATGGAATCGTTTCAAAGCTGGTCAGCTACTGTGTCCTACGACTCCTACGATGTCCATTGTTAAAGAAGAGACTTCACAAAACATGCAGACTTTTTGAATCTTCAAACTATGGTAGACATCAAGGATGGGAGCAGGAGAGAGAGTTGAGCGGTGCTTGAAATAGATGTGAGTCTGACCAATGACCTTACCCATCACTCAATCCAACTGGAAAGCAAGACAAGTCCACCACCCTTTTGAAGGAGATATTCTGGTCCATTACTAATAATTTCACAGAAAGTTAGAATTTACGCGCAGATAATGTTGTTTAGATTTAGCTTTAGTATTAATAATAAATGTTTATTAATTTGAGTATTTTGGTTATTATACTTTTGAACTAATATGGTTCAAATGTTTAATTTGTTTAGGCGATATAAAGAGCATCAGATACAGTGTACAGCATTTCAAAAGTATATATTTTCAAATCATTCTTGTTTTGTTTTAGATTCTATTCCATTGCTTAAGTATTTTTGACAAAAATGGAGACTCGTTTGACCACAAACATGTGTCCATGTAAAACAGCAATCTTGACTAAAGCATAGAGATTTTATTCTACACGTGAAACCACTGGTGTGTGGAATAATCCACTCCATGTGTTGTGGAAGCATTTGTTTAACACTCAGTATGCCAAGACTGTTTAGTCTTTTCTGATAACTGCATGGCAAGCAATTCCAAGCTACCTATTGACTCTGCAGAGCATAATTAGTTTGGGGAAGCCCTTACGTTACTGTTATTAAGTGACGTCCAGTTGAGGAAGCTACTCAGTTGGAAAGACAGATGTGCTGGATGTGACGGTGATTTATTTCTAATTCTCAAAAGTTACAGGAGCTTAGCCAGTCTGTCACAGAACATAAGGTAAGCACAATTGGCATATCTGACTGCATGCGTATGTATGAAGAGATTTGTGCTGTTCATTAATGACAGTTGGACATATGAATCTCTTAGTGGATTCTGACCCATGGCACATAACTGTTCTTTTTATGTTTCTGTCATGCAAGACTCAGTTTCCCAAACCAAATTTGTGTCATACTGCTTGGGCATAAACTGTCTTCAAAGTAATTCCCTATATTTAGTATAAAGGGGAGACATATCATTCATTCATTTAAAACAGATATTTGCTGTAATTTTCTTATTATTTCTGCAATAATAAGGTGATTGCATAACTTGATGCACAGAAATACTGTAACACTTAGACACTGTCAGAGGATGTAATAGATCAAAAGCCAAAACTGCTTGATGTCTATATGGATTCTTGAATGAAACAGATGTTAGTTTGAGGCTGTCATAACTAATAAAGAGCAAGATAGTAGAGGCATACACATTCAATTCTGTACTCATGTGTTTTGCTTCATATTTCACATATTCGACTTAAATTCCAACTGCAAAAACTTTTCTCTTGCAGGCATCCTCGACCTACTTTCTGTGAGGGCCTAAGATAAAGTAGCTTTGGCAGAGTGGCAGTGAAATATTTATTTTTAAGATGCTCTCTGCCTGTAAGAAACCCAACAGACAGGAAAGAGTGGAGACGATACCCCTGAGGTTTGGCCTGATGAGAAGGCCACTGGAGTTATGTGACTCTCATACCATGAACATTGCAGTGTATCCCCTGACACCCAGAGAAAAGCCACTGAGGCAGAAACACAGTTAATCTTACTTAAGCCATGTGTTAGTGTTGTCACAAGTAGAACAATTAACACTTCAATGCAATAAAATGTCTTTTTCGAGAAGCTCCCTTGCATAATACTCTGGTCCACCATACTCACTTGCTCACTTTGCATGTTTTAAACTGCTGTATTTGCAATCTGTCTTTAAAATATGTGATGACACCAGGAGTCTTCTTATTCTGAAGTTTGAGTGTTTCTCCTCATGGGTAAAATATACTGGATAAGTGTGTCTCCTAAATGATTATGTGCTAATATATCCCCAATATATCTAATCTCCAAGACCACATGCAGAATAACCAAAAAAAAACCTTGAAAACTGAAAAGGGAAGGAGAGCATGTGGTTTGTAGACATGGTGTCCATGAAGGTAGCAGTTATAATGTATTTAAACATTAAGCCTGATCATTTTATTGCACCTACTAAACAGTTTCAGTTTCAAACTTTCTTACAGCTTTGTTGTGGTTGTAATAAACCTGTCTGCATCCCAATCTGCCATGCCAACGTATCTGCTTAAACAAAGTGCCCAGTGATCTGCTCCTCTTGTTCAACTCATGTCTATAATTTGGACTCTGTTATGAAAATACAAAGTCATTTAGAGATGTTATTGTATAGTTAAGGAGCATGCCACACAAGGCAATGTTCGATTGTAAGTGCAGAGCGGTGGTGAGCCATTGCACAGTTAAGTTTTAGAACCGGCAGGAAAAACCCTCAGATTACTTATTACTTATTATTTCAGTTCTCTATTAAGATCCCTTAATATCCAGAACTACTGCTGGTGGTCATCCTCAACTCTCTGCACTGCTTTTACCACTGGGCATAAACTGGGAGATGGTATTGGGAAAGAAATTGCTATGGTGCAGTTTTTTGTGTACTTTTCTGCCACTGAAATTTCTGAGAAGCTGAGGTAGATTCAAATGCTTGTAATTTGTGATATAAGCCACTAGACAGTACCACTCAAGTAACTTTTTACCATTTTTGTCACTCTTTTGTTCTTGTTCTTGCTGTATGCTTATTTTTTCCCATTTCTTGCCAGCTTCCACCAGCTCATATTGAGAATCAGTAACAATCGATCATTTTAGACATTACAGTGTTACTCATGTTTACAATGAAGATAGAAGAAATATAATATATTTGTATCAAACTGGCAAAAATATATATTTACATTGCTGGACTAAAAAGACTCACTGACTCTCAGAGCACTCGGACAGCCATAAACACTGAACATTACAGGCCTGTTTAAAAGTGGGGTAACAGCAAGGTCACAGGAGAGTACTTTCACCTCGGAGATATTTGACCCCTGGACTCTGATGTTCCACAGACTCTTCTCCCTCATTCAGATGGCACCAGCCGTCAGTGTTTCCCAGAGGCCCCGAGCCTATCCGTTTTCTTAACATCCTCTGTGTGTGTCTGAGGGATACAGGCATAATGTGCTTGAAGCGCTAAATCAAACAGACAGATGAGCAACAGGTGGGGAATTGTTAGGAACTGTCAGTGAGAGTGTGAGGAATGAAAGGAAAATCAGGCGAACAAAGTGGAAAATTTGTCCCGGAATATTTGAGATAAGGAAAGGAAGGAAGATAAATGAGATCACGTGTCAAAGGGCTTGCAAATAACTCAAAAGAGTGAAAATCGATGAGAAAAAGGCTTTTTTCTGTACATCGAAGCTTTCCCAATGTGCAGTTATATTCAAAGGTATTAAATCTGAGCAAACATCTTTGGATGCAGCAAAATGTTTTTTTATGGACTCTAAATAAACCATTATGTAGTGTTTAGAGGACATGCAATGATAATGATGTACAGCAAAACAAAGACACGCCTAAACAAGAAAACTCCCCAAACCCCATTAAAGACAATTATAACTATTTATTTGGCAGATAAAAGAAGTTAAGAGACAGCATTATTGAATAAATAGTACATTTATTTTAACATGGAATAAAAACAGTTTTTGAACGCACAAAGTTTCAAGAACTTGTACAAATTTAATTTTACTTGCATCTCCATCTAGTTACACTTGAGTTTTATCGCATGTTTGAGGGGAATGTTGAAAATTACATTGAAACATGGGCCTTTCATTGAACTCTGAAAATGTAAGCACAACTAATCATCTCCTTTCCTTCGTAGGTCATCCAGCTGTCTGTCTCCCCCCACTCATCATGAGCTCCTGGGTGGTGAACAGAAGGGGAGAACCACAGTACCGCCGGCACTTCTTGACGGACAACAGCATCTTTCATGGTAAGTATAAAAAAAATGCAAGTCTCACATGGAAATGAACAAAAAGTCTCAGGTTGTATGGCATGGCAATGGACACTAGAGGGAGACTCACTGACACCTTGAAATACAAAAGTCTTTAATATAAGTCAACGCAGTCTGGTGAGATAAATGAATCCATCTTATTGTTCACTATAGAAATCCCTCAGTGAGCCACTAAATCAATGTGGTATTGGTGGAAAACTCTTCCTAGGCTTTGTGTATGCAAAAGCATAGCTCACAAACACCTGTTTGCTTGCTTTGTTTGTCCTAAAGGTGACTCACAAATACCGTTGCTCAGCATGCACTTGGAAATGTGTGTTTTATTCTCGTTCTTAACGTCTTTTGCAGACGTTCCAATGCATATTTTATATAAGATAAAAACAGCAGTACCTTTTATGCATCACTTTCCCCTAAAAGCAAAGCTAAATCCAGACCCGTCACAGGATCGGTTTGATGTGTAACTACAGGTTTAGAGGTGGTGAGGCTTCCCACCAGCAGGTCCACCAGACAAATCTGTGACAAATCTGATGAGTTGGTGTGCCTCAGTGGAAGTCAGAACCTCAGCAGGCAGTCCGTTTACAGCCCTTTGACAAAGTGCAGCCACCATCTACGTCCTGCTCCTGTGCCCTGCTGCCCGTAGACACACGGTAGAAAAAAAGGGCATGAGTGCTTCAGTTCTTCTTTTGTGGATGATGGATTCATCTGATTACTGCAAAATCTTATTTTGCTGTCTGTCGTGCTTAGAAATAAGAATATTGTGCATGTTTAAAACCACAATAGGAGGATTTTGAATGTTCCAGTAAGAATGTTTGCACTGAGAATGGGTTGGAAATCTCATGGACGATACCTCCAGAGGTGATGGAGGATGACAGAGCTGTGGGGCTGTTGCAAAAACCGTCATGCCAGCTTGTACATAAGCCATCTTGGAATAGGGGAAATTAGACTTTTGCTTTCTAAATTTACATCGCAATATTCCTAGAATATAAATTTGGGGATAAACGGAGGCTAATGGAGTGTCTGGAAATAAACAGATGTATCATTGCCCAACTTCAAATCATGTTCTTGTCCACCTATAATAGGTCAATTCCGGAACAGTCTGTTCTTTCTCAACTCAAACCATTCAGAAAAGCACCCCAGACACCCATTTTTGTCCACATGACTGGTTGGATGGTGAGGGTTTTGTTTCGGCCATGGTTCATAAATCAGTCAGTGGGCGGAAGCCCTGGGATCAGGCAGGTGTGCATGAAAAGGTGAACACTTCATCAACGTGAGCAATCACTGCTAAGCCTCAAATATCTGAGGATGAAACACACGCACACACACGCGCTGGATCTAATGGATGATTGGCGTTCAGGCGTGGCCATTTGTACATCGAGACAGCACCTGCTAATCGATTTGGTCACCTCTTGATCTCAGGGTTTGAACCATGTGCGCGTGTCTGAGGCGTGTGAGATAGGTCCTCCTGCATTCTTCTGCTGTGTTCCTTAAATGAAATAGCTTTGGTGTGGACCAATGTACAACACTAATCTGGAGGCTGCGGACCGACTAGACTTTCATTAGGGAAATGACTCAACGAGGATGATACGATCCAGACTGGACTCGCGCACGCACGAACGCTCGCGCACAATTTAAAAGCTTAAAAACTGCATATTGATTCATGTCTAAACGGCACAGGCATGGCCATCGTCGTCCTCTCTTTATCTTAAGTGCCCCATTATGTAAACTGCATCTTTATTGGCTGGTGTGTCCCCGAGTGAGAGTCGATTTTGGAACTGGGGAAGACTCAGATGGAAACAGACGGCGTAAAGTGGGTCATAGCTTTGGCACTGATGCGCAATGACGCCTTTTTTGTTCTCCTAAGGCTTAATGGTGAATAATAGTGCACCAAAAACTAACAATCAAGCTTTGTCGGACTGAATAAATCTGTTTGGTTCATTAAAACGTATTAAAATTTCCGTCAAACGCTGCGAGCCCGCGAGGTTATGCAGATGAAATGTCCAAATGGACAAGTCTGGCGGCTGAAGTGCTCTCTGCACTATCATCCCCTCTCGTTCAATCCACGCCCGTCCTGAGCTGTCGCTTATTAACATCCACTCTCCTGTCAGCCTATTGAGCGCGCAAAGAAATCGGCTTATATTTCTGCCTCCGTGTTGCGCCTGATGAGAGGAGAGAAATGTGCGCGCAGCCCAGAGGATGTGAGATGTTTGGCGGTCTGTGAATCCACTCTGCAGACAGGCAGGTGCTGAGGAGCAGTGGGTAACGCTTCATTCCCACAGTGCGCATCTTTTGAAAACCCAATCATCATGGGGAAATGGACAAACAGATCCATATCTGAGGACATTTGGGAATTTCAAGCTGCAACAAGTAAAAAATACCAATGATGCCCAACGCGTATGGAGGGACCTCTTGAGCCAAACAACTCATATTTTAAATGGCAGAGATCGAAGTTTGCAGGAATCTGAGTTTTGAGAGTGGTAAGTGGTTTTTATTTCTCCCAGGTTGATTCATTCGTTTCACCTGAGTGGGGTCATTTGGGAACCTCTTATTTTGCAATTCCCCTGGAGCCCAGTGTTTTTAATGCGCTTGTTATTATGGGGGATTTCATCACCCACACTGCTACAAACGCTGGAAAGAGGCATCTTCTCTGGGGGATTGTCAGTTCCTGTCTTGGATACATTATGCACTGATTAAACTGGTGCTTGCATGCATTTAGGATAAAATATTTTTTAATGTGAATTTGTAAGCTGATTAATAATTTTGCCTGCTTGAACGATCTCTTGATTAAAAAGAAGCTGTAGAGCTATGGGGAAACTCCCTGGTGCAAAAAAAGCCCCTTTTGTGTTTGTCACTAGGGGGCAGAAAAGATTTGATTTGTCGTCTTGAAAAAACTCTTTTTGCTTTCAGTTCATACACATCTGCCACCTTTACAGACCTCCATACCCAGAACTGGTCATAGGAATGTAATCAGTCTTGATGTATAGGTCCTGTCATCACAACGGCTTGGTGTGAAGATCCCTGAGAAGCTGACAGAGAACATAACATCACCACATAGGCTACCATTGCTCACAGATAGAGGTGGACTGGATTGTTGTTGGCATGAGCAGATTGTCCTGTAATTCGGGCAGGATATGTTGAACATGACACAATGTGGCAGAGCTGTGGTGCCAAAACTGAAGCCCCAGCTTTCTCTGGGCAATTGGAGCGACCATTTTGCTCTCTTATGAAGCACCCCTGGGACTTGGAAAGAACAATGTGTCAAGCTGTCAGCCCTCACCCTTGAAGCCCCTTTGGTTTGAGAACGTCTCTCACTCCAAGATCGTCGGGGTTTGAGGAGCTGACATGAAAGATTTTTCTTCAATCAATTTGGTAACACTTGAGCTTGATGGGTTCCGTGTAAGAGGCTGAGGGAGGACAAATCTGACTAGAGGAACATCAGTGGTTGCTAATCTCCTCCACATGGAGGGAATGGGTTTTCCATGCAAAATGTATTTTCGCTGGTGTCTCCTGTACTGATGATGATGATGAATCTCAGCACGGTCCCTTAGACTTATCTAATCTTCCCGTTTTGTCTCAGCCATACTGACACATCTTTTTAATGTAGCTAGAGAGCTGGAGCACAAAGCACACGCAGAGAGGGTGACCACTCTTCTTTTTTTACAGTATTGTTATTTTCCTTTTCCTTTCTTTTGCTTTCCATTCCTTTCACTTGCTGCTTAACACAATTCCCACTGATGTTGCACAATTATGGTGCCTGCATGCTGACTTAACCACTGGTAGTCACAATGGTTCTTGCCACATTTTGCAGCCTGTGGGGGAAAAATTCAGCTGCTAAAACCAGGACTAGAAATAGGACTAGGAGTCCTCAAATTTCTATTGGTAGGAATCTGCAGCTGGAAAGCCAGAGATTATGTGCTATTCCCGTATCTCAGTGGGGAAAAAGGAGCTATGGAAGGCTATGACTACCCGATGACATTTGTTGTGAAGAAGCTGAGATCAGACAGTTTGCGTGACAGCCTGTCTCTGCTGCCAAAGATACTGTATCTTGGTCAAAACACACCGTCATCCAGTCTGGAAAAGAGAAGACCTAGCAGGAGCAATCTACAGCACTTTGAAATGTTAAAAAAAAAATGCACACATGGTCTGAAAACACGTGCAGTCTTCCCTCCTTTGAAGTCGTTGCAGAACTCCTCCGCTTGGGGAACCCCTGTGGCATCTTTGGCAAATGCATTATCATGCCGCTGTTGTCGTGTGTTTATTTTCATTCCGGTACAGCCCGACACTGTGCACCCCTTGGGGAACTTGGGGAGCCATTTGTAGCTTGGGAGACTCGAGTGCTGCCTTGAGTGTTCTTAATTAGAGGAAGTAAGCAGTAGTGAGATAAGAGCCTGTGTTTTCCCCCTTTTTACAAATTGTTTCCCAGTGTTCCTAAACACTTTTCGTTGCTAATAAGTGGGCCTAACCGACTGTTTTGAAACGATTTGGTATGGTTTTAGCAAAATTGGTTTCGTTTAAAGAGGTTTTTAATTAGCTTGCAACCCCAAAGGTTTCAACAGTGAAGCCCAGTTTTCCAAGGGAGTGGAAACCCCCCCACTGGGCATCGTAAGTGATGTGCAGAGCCCATCATTAGGAATTTTATGTGCATTTTCTTCTTTTTACGCAGTTTGGAGAAGGTTTGCAGAGAACCTGTATACCACGAATGCTGTTTACTTTAAGAATAGGGGTATAGGCTAAATATGTAAATTTTTTAGGCTGATCACTTTGCTTATTTAACCCAGAAAAGCAGTTATAATTAAGATCAGCACAACACTGGCCTATACAGGATTCGCGCACAGTGGAAACAACGGAGTTGTCAGACTTTGGTATTATCTCTGTACATAATGTGTGCATAATGCCATTTTTATAGAGGTGGTGCCTGATAAACCGATAAGACAGATAAGTTATTCATTCCCCCTTGGCTGGTGAAACTACTGAAGTCTTCTGTAAATTGCTGAAAAGTTTGAAATCCTTAACTTTGATGAGACACACTGGCAGTCGTGCTTTCAGCCAACTTGTCACACATTTTCTTAAACAGATTCGCAGCATTGGACATTTAAAAGTTTCACCAATAGCTGATGACAAGAAAATTTTTAAATTTTACCCAGTAAGATGTTTTCCCCTGTTTTCCTGCCTTGTGTTAAGGTAATTTACGCAATTGTGGTCTCTTCTGTATTTAACCTAGGAAAACATTCAAATTTGAATCTTTTGGACCTCAGAAAGCTGGACTTAAGAAAACCTTTTTCTGTGAGCACCTCAATTCAATGAGTTGGTATAGAAAGAGTTTATGCTGGCTATTAATGCTGTTTCATACTCTCTTTTGCATGTCTGTGCTCCTTTTCAACATGTAAAGTCTGTAGCCTTGCCTGCTAATGTTGATGTACTCTCTACATCTATTCTTGGCTTCTGACACTTTATCAATGGGATTCCCATCAGTGGTAGCTTGTTTCACAATGACAGACTCCGGATGGCTCATGTGTCTTGTAAATTGTTTTATGGGCTGTTTAACTGTACTTTGTGTGGTAGTGTGGTTTTTGTCGGGGGGGGGGGGTTGTATTATCTGGTTATTATCTGATCTGTGATTATGAAAAGGCCTGTATTTAGTGGAGTTTATTTGTTTTAAAAGCTGCACAGCATGGTTTCATGTTTAATTCTTAGTAAGAAAGAAATTTTCCCTTTTGCAAAAGACCGTAACTAATCTTTTTTTTTCTTTCGACAATTAGAGGATTTAATAGCATTCATCTATAGTCTGGTTTTAATGCATAAAGCGTTGTTAAATTTTCCTCTAGAATACCAATTTGGCTTTAATATTTTTTTTATACACAGACTTCATGTAGCATCTGTGTTCATGCTGGTTTTTCTCTGTGTGTTCTCTCAATGACACATCGAGTGGATTGTGGGCTCTAGGTCTGTCAGGCATGTAGGAATGCAAGTCTTTTTCTGTGTTAATCGTGGCTGACAATGGATTCAGGCTGTTTACCTGCTCACCACCCACCACATGCTAGTGAAGACACCAGAGAAAAAAACAAAACAAAAAAAAACAAGAAGAAGACGAACTCAATCAGTGCGGTGCCATATAATCACTGTGTTCATGTTTGACAAAATGTCACCACCCACTAGTCAATAGGTTGGCCATCTTAGTGCGGGAGCAGGTGAACAAATTCCCATTTTGGCAGGGCACTAGCTTCGCAGTGTCACAAATGTGCTCCTGCATTCCTCCCACCATGATTTCCCCACACATTTATCCAGAAGACATCATCTGTCACAGAGCTGTGCGGCTGCCTAATTTAATTTCATAAGCTGCTGAATGTCCTGGGAGGAACACTGAAACAAGAAGGGATCTGGATGACATAACCTAAAATTCCTGAGGGTATGTAAAACGAGACAAAGGGATTATACAAGGTGTAATTTGGGGTTTATCATCTTCTTTTTTATTTACTTTCAGTGGTTTAAAAAGTTGAATGAATATGAATTTTTTATAATAACTGAATAAAACACAAATAAAATTTGAGATGATTACACAGTGCAGATCCTCAAAAAAAATCTCACTTGAATCCATTCACTGTCCAATCAGTTTGTGATGAAAACGTGAGCATTGCACCTACATTATTGTCATTAATTTATTGATTTTTTTATACGTTTACATGCACTGCTCATACCCATGCATTTATTTGAGCACAGAATGAAAACCACTGGCGTTAGACTCTCATTTCCATCAAAAAGAGATTCTTCTTTTACATCATCGTCTTCTTGTTTTGTGTAAAAGAACACAAAGGTGCAAAGCAGTTTCGAGCAGACCTTAAGACACCACCATGTTTGGCTCAGGAATGTATTTGTCTTTGATTGCACCTGTTCTGACTGGAAAAAAATTAAATACATTTTCCTGAGTTGCAAAGATACAGTACTTTGCTGCCATATCATGACGGCCTGTAAAACTGAAATAAAAAGAAGCCCTCAAAACTGACCCGAGACCTTGGAAAGAAAAAGGAAATACTTTCAAAAATCATCCAGCTATGTGGAGAAGCCTTCAGCCCTAAACTGAGCAGATAAAAGCAACACACCATGGGTTTTCCATCCCAGTGAAATCATGGACTCTTGCACCATAACGAGGAATCTGCTTTAATTTGTGTGTTGAGGCAAATGGTTTCAGCTCGGAAAGTAGGTGTGTCGAGATAACTTCACCCGTGGGGGAAAAGGCTTGTGTGAATGAGCTAAACATTACATGCAGGGTGGACAGATGTGCAGTCAGGGGCTCTCCTGTTAGTGAAAGTACACACACTCATCCCACATGTCAACCCATTAAATCTTACTTTTAGGCATACACTATCGTGACTGTTATGTCATGATTCTTATCCCTGCATTCCACCAGTTCACCCTGATGAACCCAGCGGGTAAGCTGCACTATCTGCTCCCCCTTCTTTCCATTATCGCCGAAAAAAAAACACCTAACAACGGCAGAAACGCGAAACGTTAAACCAGAATCTGTGCTTTAGAGATGCACGTTGGCAGCCTCTGTGACACATCTGCATGTGCTGCTTGAGACCTGGAAAAATCAGAGAGTGCTGGACGGCAAGAGTGGGAGGGTGGGGGTGGAGAACAGATGACCAAGAGAAAGGTGGAACTGCGTGCGCATTTGTGTGTGTCCAGACAGACAAGAGTGGCAGACCACCTCAGATCAGAGCGCCGTGCACAGAAGGATGACCAGCGGGACTTGTGTTGTATGGATGGTGTAGGGTCACCCTGTGAAGTCAGACTGGAGGGTCTGTCCGGTTTGATGGGGAGAGAAGAGCAGGGTTTTCTTCAGAGGGGTTCAGCCACAGGTGCGTTTTGCGCACGGGAACTGAGCTGAATCCCTGCCGGCAAATGGTTTCCGGGCTGAAGAAATGGGGGAAATTTGTTCTTCGCTTTTCCTCCCCACTGGTTTGTCTTGTCACAAAGTCCGATCCACCTTTATTTACGGTCCTGCTGAAAAGCGTGCTGGAGCGACCCTCATGGCATGTAGCATTTACCATATCGAAGGCACCATGGCTGTAACACAGAAATGCAGACTTACACAGACTGGTAAGGAGATGTGTGGGCTCATATGTGCTTGTGTTGTGTGCATGAATATAAACTCTATAGAAGTCTTACAGGTCGAAGGAAAAACTAAACAATTTTCCCTCTAACTTTTCCCCTTTTTTCTGATTTAATTAGCAAATATTATTCAACCACCTTGGTGTGTTAGGTCCTTAAAATTGTGTATGTAAAGATGTAGCTTATATGAACTCTTTATTTGATGAAAGTGCTATAAATAAAAGCTGCTTTTGTTTATGCATTGTGATTATCCCTAGGATCTTTACGTTTCTCACCTTCTTCCACAGTAAACTGAATCTGCATGGGGCTTTTCCTTTCCTCATCACACACATTAGAAAATGTGTCTCATTGCTCTGTTAATTTCTGTGCATTTTATGCCTCTTGCACTAATTATGTGTAAATGTCATTCAATTTGTCCTGTGGACAGTCACTCAACCAAAACAGAATCATACCTCGTTTGAACTGGAGCACATTCACAAGCCTTCAGGTCATAAGAGGCTAACCAAAACATTAGTAAAATTACAACACCAACTCTCAATTCATCCAGTTGCATTTTTGTTTTATTGCGGTGCCTCTTGTGTTTCCTCACAGTTGGTCTGGATGGGATAGTGGTGCTGGTGCCTTGGTCCTCATGAATAGTGCATGAGGGATAAAGCAGATGCTAGTGAATATGAATGTATGCAGTTATGAATAAATTATAATAAAACTTTTGACTGTTGTCCATTCAGGTCACCCTAAGACCAAATCTTAACAGATATTTCATGCAGAAATATTGAAGAATTGGAATATTGGCCCTCCATATTATTCATTGATAGAAAACAGCCTCTGGCTCTGGCTCAGAGGAATCTGGTTACAATTAGAAATTACATTTAGTGTTGAGAGTGATGAATGAAAACTGCTGTTGTTGATAATAATATCCCAGGTGCTTATTGTATGGATCTAAGTGAGGAAGGCCTTTGTTCATTAGGTTATCACAGAGGTGTCTACATCACCTACCCCATTAGAATGTGTTTGAGTTGCCTCGGTCTCTTTTGCAAGACGAGGCTTTGATCTATTCTCTGCTCTGTGCCGACATTGATGATTTGTTTTTACACATGTATGCGCACGCACTCGAATAAACACACATACGCAGCGCAGATAATACAAGGATTTTCTGAAAGCTGAAAAAGCCAAAAACTAAGGGCAAAACTTACATTTTCTCTGTACCTTTCCAAAAAAACACCTTTTACATTAAATAGTTGAGCTGTCAGGCACGGTTGTCTTTTACCTTCGTTTCTGAAGCATGCAGGAAGAGAATTTACAATGCCCAGTCTCTAAAGTCTCAGACAAATATAGGACTAACCTGCTCATACATAGAGGCCGAGGATGATGAAGACTGGCTTCTTTTTTCTGTTTCAAGGTGGAAACTTGGAATCGTAACTTGAAACTGAACCATAAATTTATAGTGTCGCACTTCCATGTAATAAAAAAAGATTAATGTGTTAATTGAGACAATTGTCAAGATGTTGAGGGCATAAACCACTAGAGGAGCCATCTCAGTTTTTCTTTCCAGATTACTCACATTAATTCTCATTTTTGATCATGAGCCAACTGCCCTCTTTCTGACAGATAATAGCTCTTGTTCTTTTCTCCTTTATATTTTTAGGTTTCATCTTGGCTAGAAATGAGGTTTTATGTCCCATGGCGCTTAACTTGACTGGTTCACGCAGAGATGGGAGCTGTAGAAAAAACAGTAAACTAGAATAGCGAGGCAGGAAGGAGAGGAAGTTGGCTTGCTTTAAGCTGTGCCTCAGATGATGAAGTTATACCTGAACATGTCAGTCACCTGTTACTCTAGAGGCCACTTTGTGTTGCCTGTTGAGCTGGATATGAGCCAAATACCCTTTTAAGATTTTCCCTGTGAAACCATATCTCGAAAAACTGCTTGAAAATGTGCGCTCTCAAGTCAAATTGGGAGGATGGGTGTATACACAATTATAATAGTGGAATTGTCTAAGCAACAGCTTTTGATATTACACATCTCCAGTATGTTTTTTTTCACAAAAGCAGAAACACTTGAGGGTGAACTAATTTAAAGATCCAGTATGTATATATTTGGTACCACTTTATTTTTTACTGCTTTGGAACACAAAACACTAGCCAGTGTTTAGTTACACTGCAAACGGATAAGAATGAGCTTTAATCATTCTAAAGTGATAAATGATGAGGAAATAGACAATGAAGGCTGAATATGAACAACATAAATGAATGAATAAACCCTCTTAATTTTGAAATGATCTTCCATATGAAATGGAAACCCAGTGGGTGTCTTGTGTCATCAGTCACTGGGGCATTGACGACTGGAGTTCAAAGGTCCTGCTGTTTTCAGCTTCAGACATCTGTCCACTGGGTTTGGCCGGGTATACGTGCTTTGGGTGAAGAATTTTGCTGCAACTTCTAGTCCTTTCTTGATCGTCTTGTGGTATCAGGAGTGCAGTATTCTTGACACTGTGCTGTTGGGAAACCATTGAGTCTGAATAATTAATGTCTAACTGTGAGAAAATAAAGGTGAACACGCCGACTAATTAGATATTTCTTTCCAAAGTGCAACTGCTGAAATTCCAATCAAGCTTTAAAGATTTTCCAAAAACAAAAATCCATCAACAAACAAACCAGGAGATCATGCCTTTGCTTGACAGCCCTTTGTGTTTTAATACTTATAATGTTGATTTTATTAAATTTGTTTATTAATTTATCCATCCAATCTACACAAGCTAAATCTTACTCTGGGTTGTGGTTGATTAAATTGAATTTGATTTTATGTGTTTGTTTTTGGAGGTAATGCTGTGTACGGCACATGATCAACTATTTTCTCTATGCTTTATAAATAATTTGATTTTATTTCAACTAATGAAAAATAAATGCATTTAATAAAAAACGGCTTTCCCAGAGTGACGACAAGGAAATACTCAGATTCTGCTGCTACTGTTGGGTTTTTATAGTGGATGGATGTAAGAGAATATATTGTGAGACATAAAGCTTTGCATGGATGTTTTCATAGGTCAGTTTTTCGTTTGTTAGATTGTAATATATGGTAGTATTTAAATTCTATGTTTTGTCCTGTCTTGGCATGAAGGCAAACATTTTCCAAAATGGATTGTTGTTACTGTCACATGTTGTTATTTTCCGGTTGTTACCTCCTGTTCGTCTCAGTAATCCCTTCCTTTTAATGTAAGCTGAAGCACAGAATCAGTGGGATGTGATGTTCTTTGCAGTCCATTAACCTTTGTTTAAAAACTTAGTCTTGCTAGATAGTTTTGCTTAAAATGACCAGAAATAGTAGTATATCGAACTATTGTTTTATGTATTTTCACAGCAGATTCTGTTGTTTGTGCACTTGGCAGATTGTTCAGCTATGGGTGCATCCATGGTCTGCCATGCATTGTGGGAGGAGATACACAAATCCTGGATTAATGTGCTGCTCTTCTTTGATAATATACCTTTAGTGAGCATTTACAGTTGAAATAACGCATCAGATTTCCGAACAACGTGATGCCATTGCTAATCCTGTCTTTGGGACAGAGACTGTTGACAAGCACTTTGCTGAGTGTGTGTGCACTGTCAAGTAAGCTTTAACATATTTTAGAGCCATGAGAGGTTTGACTTTAGCTGGCTTTGAAGATAATCACCAGTGTCATCAGAACACACATCTCTTTATTTTTGCATATTATATTGATGGAGAATACTTAGTCATACTTTCGATTTCTGCAAGTATGTATGGGGTAGATTTTCTTGACTAAGCATATTTATATAATACTACAAAGAATTGTGTGAGTTTAAATGAAGTTACCTTTGGGAAAATGCTTAGTTATTGCGTAACCATAAAAATTTTGTGATGTTGACTGTTCATCTTTTCACTTATAGGTAAAGATTACATATATGTATTCAAACAAGACTATTTCTGGGAGCAACCTTTTGGCCATAAAAATCAAGTCTATATGGCATAAAAAAAGAAGAAATAGAATTAGAATCAGATCAGTGTGATTGTTTTGTTACTCTTCAGTGATAATTGCTGTTGTTATATAACACCTTGCCTCGGCACTTGTGTTAAAAAGCACCTGAAAAACCTAAATGTGCTTTACTGGATTTGCTTAGTCCATTTTAGCTCTTGAGAGTAGATTGTAAATCTTATGGGTTTTTTCCACTGGTGCAACTTTGCTTTGCTTTTGAAAACGTTTTTATTTGGGGCTGCAGCAATAACAAATGTCTGCAAATTAGTTCTGTGATCATCAGTATTGTAAATGTTTTATACTGGACCTTCAGGCCATTATAAGGTGGACACAGTGCTCTTAGTTGTTGTTTCGTGTTTGTGTCACACACAAATCATGCCACGGGCTGTTCAGCCTCTCTGTTAGATACTGACTTGTAATGGAAAGCCACCTAAATCGAGCCACGGTGAGGTGAGTACACCTTAGTCGGGGTGAGGAGGTACTAATGGAAAAGCCCCATAGCTGTCCTGTTTGGGTTTTGTCATTAAACGCAGAATCGTTGGACAATACTTCACAAAGTGAGAGCCAAAATGATGATAGAAAAAAATTATAAAGAAATTTGCTTTTGTTGGCTCATTAATTTGTGTACCATGATCAGATGGATAACGCTTCAACCATCAATGCTTTTGTTCTCTGTTTAGAAGTTTATCTTTAACCACAATAATGTCAGAGAATGAGGAAAGATGGATAAATGTATGTTGCTTTGAGCACCATCAACCAAGAACAACCTAAATGTGTGCAATAAAGCATACTGATATTAATATCTTACATGTAGTGTGCACACACTTCAGAAAATCCCCTTCACACACACACACACACACACACATGCTGCCAGCAAGCATTCACAGGCACCGCTAATGAGGAAGGAAATCTCCCCGTCTCTGTTGTCATCCCCATCTGCATCCCTGCCAAAGACTGTCACACAAAGTTAAAAAAAAAAACACATAAAAGTTGAAATTTCTATCCTTTCCTGATGCTGGACGGTGGTTGGCACCAAGCCATTTAAACACAGAATCTGCTTTCACAGTCTGCTCAGTCCCACTGTTCCCTCATTTTTTTTCCTCTACCTCCATGCCACTGCTCATTTTCAGAGCCATGCACATATGGTCTATACTCTAGCGCGTTTGTGAGCTTCCCACCGCACACCCTCACTGTGATAATGTTTGGCACATTGCAATTAGCAAGGGGTTGTGTTATCTGATGGGCAGAGACATCTATAAATGCAGCCCTGTTTAAAACATGATTTAGAAACACAAGGATAGCACAACTTAACAATTAACGAGCCATCACAGCTCACTACTGATGTGCTCCCTAGAAGGAGGCTGCAGGGATGGAGGGTGGTGTTAGATAGCTGACTCTCGCTCTCACCATATGCATCACACTTTTTTCCTTTATTGTAACAACTAAAGAAGTTACTCCAGTTGGCTGCACTTACCTTGAGGCCTGTGGATAATCCAGAGAAGCAGGAATTTTACCTTTTCGTAAATATGTTGTAGTTAAAGTTACTAGAAAAACAAAACAAAAGACATTAGCTGTACGTTTGTTACATTAGGGAAGAAGTGGATCTATCAAAATGACTCAAAGAGATGAGAAAGCAATGTAGTGGTTGAATGTTGAATGGAAGCCAAATGTTGGCTTCCGCCTGCCTCTGCAAGATCTGCAGCTTTTTTTCCTGCATCAGCTCTTCTGTGAATCTGAACACACAGAGCTACACATCAGATGAGTATCCCTCTTTGAGACCTTTCAATTTCTTCCCCTTTGAAACCCTCTCTGCAACAAGTCAGCGATTAAAAGAAAAGCCCTGTTTGTTCACACAGTGGCATCCCTGTTGAAGTTTGGACGCTGACTCGCATCAGCTGCTGGCTGTGCTTCTTACCGTTTCGCTCTGTGTCACTTCACCTTACTTCCTTCTGACAAAAAAAAAAAAAAAAGCCAGGCACCTGCTCCTTTTCGTGTCTCGATTCAGTTTTCACGGCATTCGCTTTTTGTGCTTTCCGCAGTGGAGCGATGCATGAGTGTGATGCAGTCCGGGACACAAATGGTGAAGCTGAAGGCTGGATCCAAAGGGCTGGTGAGACTCTTCTACCTGGATGAACATTGCTCCTGCATCCGCTGGAAGCCTTCACGCAAGAGTGAGAAGGCCAAGAGTGAGTAGGAACGCACACATCTGCATGCAAACTGTTTTTAAACCACTGTCCGGTTTGATTTGATGTACAGTTAATGAACATCCCAGTAATGCCTTAAGAACGATTATGGACTATGTAAACAACTTCTTTGCTATGGGTGCCGTCACTGAGCCACGGTTAGAGAGGAGTATTGATTTTTGTTTAATTGAAAAACTTTATTTTGTTTAAATTCTGTAATGTCCTCAACAAAATTACAAAGAAAAATCCTTCTGGCAGTCTTTAATCTTTGCATTTGAGACAATATTGTTTTGGATTCCTCAACACCACCACCAATGTTTTAGGTATGGAAGTGTTCCAGGACTACAGCATTTATAGAAGTTTGTGTCAGTTAAGATGGAGCTCTAGAATAAAATACTACAAGTTAGTTTTTCTCTGTGGAATAACTGAGGAAGCCTTTTGGCGTAAAATAACCAAAATCTATTAAGATCCTCTGCGCAGGGCTTGGTTGGTTCAGTCAATTGATTCTACCTTCAGTTTTATGTGAAAAGTGTAAGTACCTTGCGGTGTAATCCACTGGTTTAAGATTATTTGAAGCTCCCTTCAGTCCCTGTCATTATTTATGTCATTATTTCTGTGGATTTGTGTGCATAAAAAATGCATTCAAAAATAACCTTGCCTAGTGATGATACTTTTGTTTTTAATGCGCTTATTATGTTTTTAGCATAACAATAACCCTCCCTTTTTTCATGGAGTGTGTGCTCAGGTTTTGTGGTCTGACTCTGTTATGCCGCTATGAAAGAAACTGTGATTTGCCGTGAATGTTGTCAAATCTTTATCAAAATTGTTTTACGCATTAACCCATCGACGCAAACATTAGGTTCCTCACTGTAAAAGACACAATGCATGCTTGTTCACGGTCAACATTAGATAAACCTCCCAGACCCTTTCCAACTAACATAACAGGAAAGAGACACAAGTGTGTGTGTATGTGTGTATAGGATCAAAATGAGACATATTGCTACTGTCAGTCACACTGTTCCTACATGGCAATATGTAACAGATGTGTCGCAGTGTGGAATGTTTAGGGATGATGTAGGAAAGGATTATGACAAAATCTATTGTGTGAAGGATAAGAAGGCAATTTTCTTGTTCGAATCAAATTATAGCTGTTTATTTTACCATAAAGAGTAATGTTCAAATAAAAAGATATTGCGTGTTGAGGAAGTTCAGGGAGTGTTTTAAATGAGGGAGAATTCTGGAGGACCGCACTGTGAATATGTCAGAGTAGGACATCGTTTACTGCAGGCTATTCTTAACAAAGACTCAGAATCTAAGCTTGCTGAGCTCATACAGCAATCTTATTAGACCGTGAACATCTCTTAGGCCTGCAGGAGTTGCAAATTCTTCTTATTGTTACACATGGTAGACCAGAGCAGAGAAAGCAAAGAAGTTGAGTAATTTTGTTGGCGGTTATTTTCGCAATGTTTTACTTTTATCCTTTTTAATATCCTGCCCTCAGTCTGCCTCCTTTTTCTATCATAACCCTTCAATGGGAGTTCAAGATTACAAAATGAGGGGATTGGAAGGTTATTATCTGTGCTGTGCAGCGTCAAACCTCAAAACACAATTACCGAAGAACTACTTGAGATTTATGTATTTAGCTGATTTTTTCTTGTTTATGAAATGGGACGCTGCAAGCTTATTGTCGGTACAGTGTATTTTTATGAGGCCCTTTCCCAACAAAATGATTGTTTTCATGTTATCATGAAGATAACATGACATAAAACACACACAAACATATATATATATATATACGTTTATATATATATATATATATATATATATATATATATAAATAAATATTGTGTCTTCTTGCATTTTTTGTTTTTGATTGTTTAATGTTCAAATTTGCATGGAATTGTCTCAAATGAAAACTAAAACTCAAAATATACACACATTGAAATCTACATTATCTACATCGACTAATGGATTAAAATAAATTATTCTTTAAAAAAAAGTCATATACATTTCGGTTTCCAGTTGATATTTGGTCAGTTTTAGGAATTGAAGTCACTCAGTTAGCTTTAAGAAGGGATTTTGGCAGATTAAAGTCCATGATTTTGTGTTCAATGGCAGGTTTGTCTCTTCTTCTATCCACATCTACTCCTCTTTCTTCATAACCAAGATGATGGGTCCCATAATAGAGATAATACAGGAGAAAATCCTTATAGTCACAAGGTGCCTATTATAGACCTGATTGAACTGACACTAAAGAGTTACCCAGTGTTATAAAATTGATGGCAAGGGTCCTGACCAAGACTCCCCGTACAGTGATTGGGAGTGAGAGTGTTTTCAGCAATAGATTTCACATACACATTTTTTTTGTACAGTGAGCAGGAGAGGGACTTTGTATGTGGAATTATACTATAGCTGTAAGTGCCCTGGTTTGTTATAATGATGGGAAATGAGTGTTATGGTGGGACTTATGGATGCATTTTTGATGACTGTAGAATATTGTTGTTTAAATCAGGGTATTAACTCTTTCTTTGGGAATCTTAATAGATGATCTGTCTTTTCTCTTTCCTCACTGCATCAGTCACCATTGACTCACTTTACAAGGTCACAGAGGGTGGTCAGTCAGACATTTTCCATCGACATGCCGACGGAAGCTTCGACCCAGCCTGCTGCTTTACTGTGTACCATGGAAATCACATGGAGTCCCTGGACCTGGTGACATCCAATCCGGAGGAAGCCAGAACCTGGATAACTGGCCTCCGTTACCTGATGGCTGGCATCAGTGACGAGGACTCGCTGGCCAAGCGGCAGCGTACACATGACCAATATCCTTTCAAGCAAAGAGCCTCACTAGAACCACGTTTTTAATCACAAGAGAGTAAATTTATGCTGATTTGATTAAGTTGTAGATATGTTTCACCCAGTGAGCATCATTATATCTCATATGTTAGAGCACACATTAAAATACAATAATTTGAATAGCAATGTTTTTCCCTTTCATCTAAACCATGCTATTAGAGTGCAACATATATTTTTTTATTAATCTTGTTTTGAAGTGAGATGTTTATCTGTAGCTAAAGAATTAGGCCTAATCTTAAATGCATAAAATATAGTGGATGGATTAGCTACAAATGCAGCCCATTTTTCTCAATCTACTTTTCCAACGTGGATGAAGCAGACATTTGAGGAAGCGGATAAGAATGGAGACGGTCTACTGAACATTGATGAGATCTACCAACTTCTTCACAAGCTGAATGTCAATCTGCCGCGCAGGAAGGTCAAGCAAATGTTTCAGGTTGGAACGTTAAATCTTTCCAAGTCATCTCCTGCTAAATTACAGTCATAACTTTATAAAGAACAGTTATATGGATCTGTAGTCTTATGATAAAGTAACTGCGTGGGATGCTGAATTAAAGTGTCAGACTGAAACAGGCATTTTCAATTCCATACCTTCCTTATTTAAATAATCTGTGAATAGAAATTGACCATAGCATTTATACTCGCATTACAAACAAGATTCTCCTGCATTTTGAACTCATTCTAAAATCATATGTTTTTGTATGTTTGTAGTTGAAAGTTTGAAATGAACTAATGAACTGAGTTTACAGCTATTTAAAAGTTAAAATTAATTCATTTTGATTGATTTGATATTGGGTTTTTGACATTTCCTCATCATATTAAGCCTGCCTCACCCTAAACATCATCTCAGTAGCTGTAAGAATAAGACAATCATCACAAAAGCAGTGCCTGAAAGCTAAGGCAACAAAAGTGGTAAATGCAGCAAAGTTGGATGCAGAGAATAATGGGGAGCAGGTGTGACAAGTGACTCCCGAGGTGACAGGTGGTATATATATATCTATATATATATTATGGATGTTGGGCTAAAGGACAGCATAGTTTTGCCCTGCATTCTTTTTTTTTCTATGCCTTCACTTTTGATGGTGATGAAAACCCACCACA
The DNA here is from genome assembly GCA_907169785.1 of Menidia menidia. Classification (NCBI taxonomy): domain Eukaryota; kingdom Metazoa; phylum Chordata; class Actinopteri; order Atheriniformes; family Atherinopsidae; genus Menidia; species Menidia menidia. The sequence goes on from CAJRST010037777.1 coordinate 5,298,563, forward strand.
GGTATTATTTACAGCCCTGCCTAAGAATAGCCAGCTGAAAGTTTGTGAGGGGTTTTCATCCCCTCATTTTGAAAAATGTTTGAAACACTTCTGTTTCATACAGTTTTAGTAATCCAATGATGTTATCAGCTCCTAGAGCCTGTGTCATTTTACACTTTTCAAGGCCATTTAGGAGCCAAATTGCCCTTTTGAGAGCCTACTGACCACAGTAAATCCTATCATCAGCTGAGAGGGAATTCAAAATCAATTTTTGTCTAAATTTTCTGATATGACAAATTCAGTAAATTCAGGAGTATTTGTCCTCAAACGAGTCACTTTGGGCATTTAAATCACATAAAAAATAATTAATTTCTATCTTCTGGATTTTAAACAGTCATGGAGAGACCCATTTACTCTTGAACAGCTTGTGTTACTTAAAATACCCTGAATTTGTTTGTTATCTCTCTACGCATTCCAAGTCCATCCCAGTGATTCATCCTGCTGCTTCTGTGTAGATCCTGTTTGTGACCGGGTACCGAGTTCCCACAGGGAGCCCATTATCAGAGTGTGATGGCAGAATTAGCTGGTATTATTAGATTTGGTGTGGAATCGAATGGACCCCCCCTAATATCAGATGATGGATCCCAGCGAGCGGAGAGAGCATAGGTGGTTGGACAGAATGAGCTCGGCAGCCTCTGTCAACCTCTGATGAAATATGGGCTTGAGAGAAGAAAAATAGCTTGTGGAGGTATTTTCTTGGTGTCTGACAGATGTATTCATTGTGCCTGATTGCTGGTAAAAATAGGCAGAGGAAAACAGCTTACACATCTGTACGCTTCACAGGTTTGGACATGTTTTAATGTAAGGTCATGTGCAGGGGGGCTACAGGGACAACATTATAGACAGGGAAAAAGGTCACAAAATCTCACTTTTATTGAACCAGCCTGTGAGACGGGTGATAAGAAATGTGCTTTGAGATGTTTTTTTTTCTATTAGACTGGTCTGGCCATAGAATAACCCTCTCTCACGTATTTAGGAGGCAGACACGGATGATCATCAGGGAACGCTAACGTATGAGGAATTCTCCGTCTTCTACAAGATGATGTCCCTGAGACGGGACCTGTTCCTGCTCATGATGGCATACAGCGACAGGAAAGACCACCTGACAGCAGAGGAACTGGCTGACTTACTGCGCAATGAGCAGAAAGTAAGGAGTCACCCTGGTTTCATGTGACAATTACATTTTCTGCAGAAAATGCCAAAGGTGACATTTATGTGAGAGCACTCTCCCCCAAGTCGACCTCTTAAAATTCAGATTCAGCAACAGTAAATAGATTTCACCCTTGTGTTTTCTTAAGATAAAACTCCCCAACTGTCGGCCTGAAGAATAATGCTCTATTAGGCTCGTCTATTTCACCTTTGACTGATTTATCTTGTGACAGATTTGACTTTCTGTATTTAGTCTCAGGTTTAGACATAATTTTCAGGAAGTTTTCTCATTTTAATGCATGTTTCTGTTTTAGAATGCAGCGGTGTGATTTCTTTTCAGTGTTATTTACCGTCTCATATAATTCTTAGACTAATGGTGGTCTCTCACCAAGCAGCTTGTTCACTCTAGATAAAAATTTACTATCAACATAAATTGAATATGAAACTTCGAAATGATACTAAATTCTTTTGCCTTTAACACCTGCTCCACAGCAGTATTATTTTCTTCACTACCAAAAGCCTGAGCATGGTTTATGCATATAATGTGCTTCTTTCCTTCCATTACAGACCATCAATGTGACAGCAGAGTACGCAGCGGAAATAATTGACAAGTTTGAGGTGTCTGATGAAAATAAACAAAGAGGGGTTATGGGAATTGAAGGTAAATTTTGTATCTCTCTTATCTCCACTTGAATCTCTTTATTTTACATTTATATGAAATCTCACAGTCTAGTCCCATTATTCTAAACCTGCATCCTTGATGTTTTTCATGGAATAATATTAGATTAAAATTAGCTTTTTCAAATTCAGTAATGCTCAATAAAGCTCTAGCTGAATCCGAAATGTCTGTTTTTAGTCAAAGGCCTACACTCAGAAAAAAACAAGTGTAAAATGCAACATTTTTATCACATTAAACCATTAAACTAATGGGTCGAGAGAGGAGAGGAGGTTAAGGCACCTATTTTGTGAAACTAGTCTCATCAGACTGAGGGTCTGAGAAGAAGAAAACAATCTGTGCAAGAAAGACAAAAGCAACTTGGGACGAGGGGAAGAGTAGTCCTGTAATGTGATACATGAAAGCAAAGAATAGGCATGTCTGGTTGACTAGACAAATGTGCCTGATGCCCTCCCTGCAGCCCTGGCATGGACGTCTACACATATATCATGCACTTATGTAACAGTAATGGCCTCTAAGATTTAGATAAACAGATTTTACAGCGCAAAGAGTGAAACATGTGGCATCTCTCCAGCATGTGTATCCATCAGAAAGTTTCATGTTAAAAACTGAACCTAAGTAGACAGAATGAATTTTCTCCCTTAATCCAATTGCTTATTTCCAATTGCAAACCCTGTCCCATATGCTGTTTTTTGCGTTACAACCTCTTCAAATATTTTTTTTTTGCAGAAGAACTGTTTCATTGTTGTTCCATATCTGTATCTTTTATATTTCAAAGATCATTTAAATATTCTTTTACAGTTATTGATTGTATCTCTCCTGTCCAAACTCTTCGGTTGGTGTGTTCTCTCTTTTGTTAAGTCTCTTCTTGTTATAAATATAGGAGACATATGTGAAGCACAGGGTATTCACTTAAAACCTGAGATCTCCTTAACGCTCCACGACTCTTCCCTTCATTTCATGTGTTTCTTCAGGCTTCACAAGTTTTATGCGCAGCCCAACATGTGACATTTTCAACCCGCTGCACCATGAAGTGAATCAAGACATGGAACAACCTCTGTGCAACTACTTCATTGCCTCCTCTCATAACACCTACCTGACTGGAGACCAGCTCCTCTCCCACTCCAAGACTGACATGTATGCCTGGGTGCTGCAGTCCGGCTGCCGCTGTGTGGAAGGTACACAGACCTCTTCTTTTTAGGAGTATATGTTTTTAGTTTGAGGGAATTAGCTGGAAAAGCCCAGGTGCAACAATATAGTAATGACGACTTAATTAAATTCAGCTACTGGAACCTCAGGCTTCTGGTTTTGTTTGTGCTGAAACTGCCACGTCTCAGCGGGATCCTTGACAGAACTGTGCCATCTTTCATGCTATTAGTAACACCTGGGCCTTTCTCACTGCGACTAATCAATATGTCTGCTGTGAAAACACACTGCTGTAATTTGAGGAGGTTTTTTTGCTTTTGTTTTTACTGCTTCATGTCGCAACAAACCTCCACTCATCGAGTGCGTAAGAATAGCCATTTTCTGTTTTTCTTGTAAAAATGGAATATTCTTAGTACTGCCATGGATATTTTTCTATGTTAAACTAAACTAAAGAGCCCCATCCTCATTGTCACGTGTTAATATTTGGTAATACGCTTTTAAACAGTCCAACACACCGTGCTCCAATCTTTCATGCTATTACTTGGTTGTGACTCTTCCGCTATTTTCAGCCTCTGGTAACAACTAAATTCTACTTTTACAGATGAGACAAAGGTGCACGTTTCCCATAACCATGACTCTTTTTTTGTTGGTCTCTTTCCCTACAGTTGACTGTTGGGACGGCCCCGACGGAGAGCCGATGGTACAACATGGCTACACTCTGACTTCCAAGATCACATTCAAATCCGTCATAGAGACCATCAACAAATATTCCTTCGTTAATAACCAGTGAGTTAAAGCTGGCTGCAGTACGTGTGTGTGAGTGTGCCTGAATGAATCTTTTTCTAATTGGGAAAGGATATTTTTTTCTCATGAGGTGGGTTTTTAGAGTCATTCTATTTAGTTTTCAAAGACCTACAACCATTAACTTGACAGACAATTACACAATTCAGCAAAATTGTTCAGCTCACAACAGTGAGTGACACAGAGTGATAAAGTAATCTTGTTGGCAGACGTGCAACATATGTAAAGATGGGGAGGGGTTCTTCTCTGAAGGACTGTTTGAGCACATTGCCTAATAGTTTCTCAGTCTTATTATAAAATGTAAGAAGAAAACGTTGCATAAGCTGGACAACAACGTTCATGATCAGTGACTCCTGGAAGTAATTAGCACCTCTCACTGAACCATCTGCTGAACAGCACTCCCCAGGGCTCCCTGAGGATCCACTGATGGTCTCTGCTGGGGCCGGCGGTACCCAAACAAAATGGTGAATGATTCAGCTTCCTGCTGCCATATTGGCTCACACTGACTTAAATTTCAGCATCTTCCAGTATGATGGCAGTGACTGTATTCAATATTCAAATACACACTCTCAAATACATTATGTAATCAACAGGAAGTACTAAAGCTTTGGCAGCTCAAAAAAACATTTTTACTCGAATATCCAACAGCTAAGCATCTTATCTTTTGGATGAATACTACAAATGAGCCACAAATGGTCAGTTATACTGTATTTTTTCTGTGGATGAGCACATCAGATTTAAAGTGATCTTTATAGATATCTATGGATTTACTTTCAGTTTCAGGCAACCGCATTTCAGTCAAAATCCTCAAAAATCCTTTTATAAATTCACTGATTGACCATAATTTGAGTTGAAATGCATTGATCCAAACCATGACATTCCATTTAGTCTCAAACACTTAATACTAGCTCGTCTCTGTTTATGTGCTCCTCCTGAGAGGTTCAGTTTGCACTAACTGATCAGCTGAGTGGTAAAGAAGCAGTTCAAGGCAACTTGTGATAGACTTGGGGGAAAATAGTCACAAGGCAGGCATTATGAAAATATGTATAATGGTGACATAAACAAGTGAGAAGAAAATTCTGGTCCAGGGTGTTTCAATTTCTACAGCCTCATCATGCCAAACAAAGACTTGACCTTAATTTCTTTCTCGTTAAATACACATTTTCTCCCAGATTAGTTTTTCCAAGATCAGTTTCTTCCACTGTGAATTCAGCCATTGTTCGGTTTTGTTGTCCTGAAAGAAAAGACTCATGAATGATTATAAAGAAATGTCGGCAACCTCTAATTAATTCGCAGTTTATCAATTAGAAAATAGTAATAATGCTAACAGGGAGAAAAGATTCATTAACAGAATGTATTTAGCTTCATTGCTCTCCAGTACATCCAGTTCTTGTCATTACCACCTGTTAAAATGATTAATAGCCACCAGGACTTTGTTGCAGTTTAACAAATCACTGCTTCCATGCACACACCCATCATAACTAACTAACACCTCACAGTTTCACATGAGGGCCACCCAAGTCTTCTTTGAGAGCAATTATTTCGGATTTCTCTACTGTCCGTTTTTTGGCACTCGTGAGCAGGAACATGTCTGAAATGCGCACTGTTGTTCATATCAGTGTGTGTTTTGAAGATCATTGGTGGAAGTAGAAGCGGGGTCTGTGTCCCCTGAGGGAGAGCTGTCACTCTGACAAACCTGGCATTTGAGCTGTTCTGCTGTGTGGCCACAAGTCATTTCACCTTTTCAAATTGAAAACACCAAACCCGTTTCCCTACACGCGCACACGCCATGCCACTGAGCAGCTGTGTCTTTGCTATTAGCCTCGACTTCTCTGTTCTCTTCAAATATTCAGATCAGGCTTAAACAACTTGATTTCTTTTTTTTTTTTACTCAGATACCCAGTGATTCTCTCCATAGAGAACCACTGCAGCATCCAGCAGCAGAAGAAGATTGCTCAGTACCTGCGAGAAATCTTTGGAGATAAACTGGACGTGGGTGATGTAATGGGCCGAGACTCCAAAACATTACCCAGTCCCAACAGCCTGAGAGGAAAGATACTCATCAAAGTAAGAACGCGTCAGATGATAGATGGTTGGAAGATGGACTGAGAGCGTTTTTCTTTTTAAATTAACGTGTTTTAGATTGAAAAAAAAACAACCTTACTTGTTGTTCTTGTGAATGAAAGCTTCCACTTCACACCTCCTTAGTTACCACTCCTAACTGCACAGAGAAAAAAAAGGGCTCATTATCCGTCGATATTTTACATGCCATGCATTGCTTCTGAGCATAGGAAGCAGGAAAGGCAGCACAAAGCCACCAATTACTACCAATGAAAGATTGAAAGGAGGGAAGAGCAAGAGAGGACAAAACTAGGTCATTATAGTAATCATACATGTGAGAGGAGAGAAGGATGAGCTGCTGGCATACGTTAAAGTAGTGACGAAACTGTTGGTTTCAATAATTTCGAATATACAGTTTAAATACTACAAGATTAAGGACTCATTTAGGGTTCAGCATAGATTCAGTTGAAAACTTACGGTAAATTAGTAAAATTGCAAACCTCTTCTCAAATTGAATATTTTTGGCCAAACATTAAGATTTTTTAATTGTCTTTTATATCCATTTTTCTCTTTTCTGTGAACCTATCAATTTACTGAAAAGGAACTTTAAGAAAATGGTTATAGTCCTCATGAAAATATTTTATATTTAAAAGAATGAATAACCCAGTCCTGCGATATTAACAAAAATAAATTAATAAATAAAAAGGTTCTGGTTGTCTCCTGAGGTGAAACAGCAACATTGGTTGCTCCTCAAGATTGTGTCTCTCTCGGACATTATGTGAGAATGACACCACTGCACACTGCCCATTATTCCCATTAGCTTTGGAACCGCGATGGCTCATTGCTATGCTGCATGCAGATTAGAAGCTGAAGCCCGTGAAGAATAGCTGTCTGTTGAGCTATGCAGGCTAGCTCGGAGGTCAACATAGAAAACAAATCTGATATTGTTGAATATCTTTGGGAAGAGCTCCTTAAAAGGGGTTTCCCTTCATTTCAGGTATGTTTGAAGAGTTAGATGGTTTGTTTCAGATAGACTATAGGTTGGGGAATATTTTAATTTTGAAGTTGTTTATCTTACTCTGACCCGAAATTGTTAAGACCATAAAGCACTGTAACTGTACATTTAAACAGTTTGATTTAATTGATTCACTCTTGTCTGTCAAAAGTCCTACATTTCTGACAGGTAGGGTGAGATATGAACAAATGTATACTTATTTATGTTGTAGAGTGACACTGTTAAAATATCAGTAATCAGTAAAGACTTCAGAACCTGTAAAAGAGGAAAAGCTGTCAGTATTTATCAGATAACCAGATAAAGTGTTTTTTATCCACTGTGTGAAGAAGATCTACATTAAAGGAGCCCTGGCTGTCTCCTCAAAGTCAGGTTTCTAAAGCATAGAGCATTATTGATTTTCAATGAAGGCCCTTTACTCCTCCCCTCTGTCTTGTTTCACCGTATTTCACCCTTTTAGTCCCTCAGCCGTGCAGCAGACTAGACACAGCGTAATAAAGAGAAATGTCGTAAAGGTTTTTGACACTCACACACAAACAGAAGGCCATATGACTGCTTGTGGCATTGGCCTAAGTGAGGGCAGTTATGTCAGCCTGCAAGGGACTCGGGGCTCTGTGAGAAGCTTTGAGTCTCCCTGTTTTATTGGAAAAAGATGCTTAGAAGATCTTGACTTCCTCTGACACCTTTGCTCTGGCTCCCTATTGGTCTGTGCTAAAAAACGGCCCAGGAAATGTACAGATGTTATTCTTTTGTGTGTTTCCAGTGCACATCCTAAACACTTCTATATGTTTAAACGTGCCATTAATGGCTTTCACACCGTAAATCCTGATAAAGGAGCTATATAAATGTTATTTGATGTATCCCTCTGCACTTTTCTGTGCAAATATGTTGAAGTGTGTCATGTTATTTTTAATTACGTTTGTGGCGCATTTAGAGGAATAAAAAGTATAAGTTGGAAACGGACCTGGTCCACATGTGCAAGGGCCAAGAGCAAGTTTATATTTCCACTTGTCATTAATCTCTACTTTTCTGGAACCAGGGTAAACGCCTGCCTGCCTATTTGTCTGCCGACGCTGAGGAAGGGGAGGTATCTGATGATGACAGCGCTGATGAAATCGAAGAGGACTTCAAACTCAAGAGCAGCAATGTAAGAAAGAGCCTGTTAACATCATGTGCATTAGCCTGTGTGGTGTCCACAGTCATTGTTGTCATTCATCTGTCACATTTTTCAGGTTGTTTCTGTTATTGTCATGGTTCATGTTAAAAGCAAGAAGGGGAGACGAGCTAAAATGCAGGACTCAGAGGAAAAGCATAGTCTTCTAGGATAATACAATGCATGTGTTTTTTTTGTCAGCTTAGATGATAAGTTGTGACTGTAGTCAGAAAGCTTAGTTTATTTGCTCTCCATTCAGTTTTTATTTGCTTACAGCAACACCTGGCTAAGGTTACCTCCTGAAAATCACTATAATTATACATAATTTTATAATTATTTTAGGAGTAAAGACATATACTTTTAAATTCACCTTGGATACTTGACTCACAAGAGAAACAATTCAGCAAACATGCAACAACATAAACCAAACTTAGGTGTTTTTTTTTTCTGAGGGAGAACAGGTGAACACTTTTTCTTCCCTCAACATTCTGTATTTATTTATTTCATTCATTCATTCATTCATTCATTCATTCATTCATTCATTCATTC
>CAJRST010037777.1:5307158-5329109 GCA_907169785.1 Menidia menidia
TTCATTCATTCATTCATTCATTCATTCATTCATTCATTCATTCATTCATTCATTCATTCATTCATTCATTCATTTATTTAAGTATTTATTTATGTATTTATTTATTTACCTGTGTACATTTTGTGGTTGCCAGACAAACCTTTCATATTCATCTATGAGTTACAGGGCAAGCCCTTTGGGAAAGTCAAAAATGATTTCTGGATTCGCAAAAGAAAATCATGGCTGTTCGTAAGTTTCCAACAAAGAGACCTGATTAAAAACAAACAAATGGCATTTTCAGCACCTAAAGTCTGCTTAATACCCGTTTTAGCTGCTGCACCACGTTGCACCAGGCTGAGATTTAAGAGGGGTTACTGTTATCCCTTGGAGTTTAGATTCAGAGTAATATAAAAGCACTTTGCGCTACTGTGAAGAATACTAAACTACGAACACCCCTTTTTGTCTTTTTGCCTGGGCAGATTTTCTGTCATCTAATGCTTCACAAACAAAATATGCTTTCCCTGCATACAGAAGCTATGTGAACAGAAGTCAGTTAATGAGATCTTAATGATATTGTTGTACTTGAGTTAATGACTTCAGTAACTGGCTTTTAAATGTCTGTGCTTGTGAGGAAGCTGAATGAGACGTATTGGCATAATGTTTTACAATTTAAATGCCTAATGATACACATCCAAATTTTAACCATAAATACAACTACAATGGATAAGGTGCACAGAGGCATGTCAAACACGAATCCTCCATCTCAACTCTTTGTAGGTCACCGTTCAGTCATTATCATTCACATTGTATGATATAGCTGTTCCGGGGTCCTCCTTTCTAAATTTAAAACAGGAAAACACACGTGTGGTTTTCCAGACAGTTTAGTTGTGTAACAGAGTATGGCATCATTCCTCCACAATCAGCTGGAGGCGGGAATCTGCAGATGCCACCTCAGATCATCACGGCCATTTTGAAAGGAATGCTCGCAGTTTTCTGGAGGGCTTTGTATCGAGCTCATTAAACCAGCATGTTTTCACAGCAGTCTCCGCGAACAAGGCTCTAATAGAGTAATATACCTTTGTGGAGAGGTTTTATATGTGCTGTGGGAAAAGCGGTTTTATGGTGCTGTCTACCAGTAGTTGTTTACGATCTTAATACATTATTAGCCGAGTCTTATACATCCAAACCTGTGCCATAGGAAGGAAGATAGATAAAATGGCAACACTACAGACCTGAAGGTGTACCTAGGTCCTGTTTAGGTTTTTTTCCCCTCAGATTTTAATGTTAGGTTTTACCTCATTGTCAGTAAGATAGTTGACCAGTGCAGTTGTTCTCAGTTCAGCTTTTTAAAAAAAAATCTATCTTCAATTGTGCCAAAATCTGACTTTCAGACAAATCTGATGGCCTCTTTGGGCACAAATAATGAAATAAACCTTTTATATTTGTGTGCTCATGATATCGAGTTACTGTTTAGTGACTAAAGAGCTCTCATAATCTTGGAGCAAATTATGATACATCTTATTTAAATCTTACAGCATGAGCATAAAAGCGTGATTGTAAGGGATAGCAGCCATGGTCCCTGCATACAAAACACAACAATGCAATCAGAATTTTCAGCTCTCGTCTCATTAACAAACAAGATTTCAGAATTCAATGCACAGGCTGTAAATTTCACAGGTTTTTTACTGACAGTAGTTTTACATCTGCTATGCTTTACTCCTGCTGCTGTTGTTTGCAGTTCTTCAAAGTAAGTATTCTTTGCACTTTGGTTGTGCACAATGTTGACCTGCCTTCAAAATCTTCTCTGCCATCTTAAAATAGGCGTCCTCTCTTTCACCCTCCTCTCTGACCTAGGGCAATGGCCATCACCAAGTGGAGTCTCACATCAGAAAGAAACTGGACTCTCTTTTGAAAGAGTCTCGGATCGGAGACAAAGAGGACACTGACAGCTTCAGCATCCGAGCTCTGCTCCGGGCCACGCACCAGGGCCTTCAGAAGAACCTGCGGCAGGTACAACCCAGAGGCCCTGTGTGAAGCTGTGTACTGGCAGGGGGGGCTACTTAGGAAGTGATGATGAAAAAAAGCCTGAAAAAGAAGGGGATAAAAGTAGTTTAAGTAGTAAAAGACTGTTTACTGCAGCATTAACAGGTCAAACACTGAACGGATTAAACCTTCTGCAAACAGCACCTCTTCAGGCCTGTCTATAGGGGCTGCTGTGTTTCCACCTCTATACAGAAGGTTCCATCAAAAGCATGTGGAAACTGAGTAAAAGTGATGAGAGGCTAAATGTCTGCAGTGTTACTTAATATTTAATTTCCCTGCATGCCTCTTATGTTATTTTTAGAGGCTTTGGTTTCCCGACAGCCATTTTAGTGCTGTGGGTGTAGTGCATCGGGGCTTTCTCTACTCTGGAGTCCCACTTTGTTGATGATCCCTTTCACCTTAATATTTTTCAAAATGATTATCTTCCCCCTCCAAACTATGTCTTATTTCTCACTCAGTGGCCTCTTATATTACTATTATATCATGTTATATTATTTGTTATTTGTTGACTTTTGCGTCCCCTGCAGCTCTTAAGTTTTAAGGATTAAATGACTCACTGGGGGCTAATGTAGTTGGAATTAGATTCACACAGCATGAATGTGAGCCAACAGGGGCTGACACAATTATAAAAAAAAAGCATCTGGATATATTCTCTTTTTTTCTAGAGTTCAAAAGGGGTTTTGAAGAAATCCCAAAGCAGATCCTTCATCACCACACTCAAACAGAAGGTAAGGTGGATGGGAAATGAGGTTTCCATTTCTTTTCATTTTGCTGTTTGTGTGCTGGTTAATTGAGATTTGATTGGCTTCAGCGAAATCAAGTAATGGAATACACCTTTACTTTGAAATGACCGTATGAAAGTTATAAGAATCAATACTTTAAAAAAACTTAAGCATCTAATGACATACAACATTTTCTTTTTTAACAGATTTTAACAATCTGACACTGCCTGCTCTCTCCAGACAGCTAAAACAAGCCAACTTGGATTACCATCACTCACTGAGATAAAAAAAAAACAGACTGCTCTTGTTTCGTATAAATCCAGAATCTGAAATGAGGAAATCCTCATGTAAAGCAATCTTTGAAGTGCCGTTTTCAGCCTGTGATCTTGCAAGATCATACTTCAGCACCATTGTCTGTTTCCATTAAGACTATCAGTGCAGTAATCTATGCGTTGCTCAAACCTGTGAATTACTCACATAGATTTAAGATTTTTCAGGTGGATTTAGATCCCTTGCTGGTAATAGGTTAGACCCTGTGAGAAATGCAGTGAAACTCTTATTTAACCATTCTCTCTTCTCCCTGTATTTACTTAATCCTGTATTCCTATTAATTTTTCTATACTTCCTTTATCTTTTATACACCCTCTGATGTGTACAGATGCATACAAATACATTTGCATATGTGTGTGCGTTGATAAATATACACACTCTGTCCTTTACCAGCTTAAACTCTGTAATTAAAAACCTTCATCTTCTCCTCACCTTCACCTTAGCTCAAATAGACATGTAGGTTCTCTAAAATAAAACCCCCCACATCATTTAACACTCTTGCTCCATAATTACATATACTATACAGAAATGACACCCACTGTCATGCACAAGCTGATATGCAAGATGCTACTATAAGAACTCTTTCTTTGAATCACACAGCAACTCCAGTATGCTGCAACACATAATTTTCTTAGGACACATTTGAAACAACCCCTGGCTGCTGAAGAGCTCTTGTGCAGTGAGTGTGGAGGCGGCATCAGGCACCATGCACTTTATATTTAACTCATTTTGCAGGATCTGAATGAAGACAAATGTATACTTTAGAAAATACCACCCTAAGTTTTAACTTTGTGTTTTTTCCATGTGCATCCACTGTCCAGAGGCACTCCAAGTCCAGGCTGTCGTGCCAAAGCCTTGACAAAGAGGAAGAAGTTCAGGAAAAGTCTGGAAGGGAGGCTAGTGGACAGTTCAACAGGTGAACAGTTAAAGCAAAGCTCTGACTGTGACTGTAAACTTCGAGGTTTGATGGTTACAGTGACACCCAAACAGTTCATGTCATTTTATGTCACAACTGAACAACCGAAGACCAAAGGAAGGTTAAAATAATGCTTTTTTGTGATGGGTGAAGCATCTGTATACAGACAATTTTAGATGACTGATTTCTCTTCTTGTGCTTCTTGTACTGTATCTATAGTGTATGTGCTATGTATTATTTTTTATAATTACTTTGGACCATTTTTAATGGCGGAAAGCCTCATTATGACAACTTTATTTAAGATTAGAAAAAAAGAACATTGCAGCATATTTTTCAAAATGCAGTGTGATTAATGTAGTTAAAATCTATTAATTCTACATCACTATGCATGCTCAGCACTTTCCAGTTTCCAGTCGAATGAGTCACACGCTCGTCTTTAGTTAAAAATCACTAGTGAAAATTTCCCCCATTGTTTCTTTCTTATATTTTTTGTTTGTTTGATCATTATTAAAAAAAGACTAAAATTTAATTCATATTTATCTACAGTTTAAACATATTGCAGCCTAATTCTCTCTCACACACATTGTTTGAGTACCTCTGTTCTAATCCCCTTAATGTGTGAATAATCATTGGTGCTCAGCATTGTTTTCCTTCCTCAGCTCCTGGATAAGTATACAAGGCCTTTGTTCTCCTTGCTCTTCAAGTCTCTGTTCCCTGTTGCATATTCATGTTTGCATGTCCTCAGTAACAGTCACATACAGATTCCTAAAAGCATGGAAGTGATTAGCTATGTGATTGAATAGCTTTTTGTAAGAACTGGAGTGCACCACTATTCAGGTATATGTGTGCATGACTGTGTGAGTATTACTGCACTCCATGGGCTCCGGTCCCTATTAGGCTTTTTGCCTTTGATGCTCTTTCCTGTGGTTTGCAAGCTGCCACTTATGGAAAATCCTCTTTATCCTAACGAGGTTCTCCTCCGTATATGGGTCACTGAATATGGACATGTCTTGAGTCACATACATTTTGTTTAACCTTCCTAATGAATCTTTTGTCTTGCCAATTTATTAGGGGTGGAAGGAAGAGGAAGACGATGAAACTGAGTAGGGATCTGTCAAACCTAGTGGTTTTCACCAACTCTGTTGCCTCACAGGAATGCCTGAATGAAGGTGAAAACTCTGACACAAACAGGCACAACTCACAGGTATCAATGTTATTCATCTTGAGGTCATGTGCTCATGGCTGTGTTTTTCTTCAGGTACACCAGGTGACATTTTGTCATTCAGTGAGACCAGAGCCCAGTCTCTAGTCAATCACAGGACAGAGCAGTTCTTGGCTTTTAACCAGAGGCAGCTGTCACGGATTTATCCCTCAGCCTATCGTATCGACTCTTCTAATTTTAACCCCCAATTCTACTGGAATGTGGGTTGCCAGTTGGGTAAGATGCTGGTCTGTCACTAAGCTGTTATTAAAACAGAAAGTGCCCTCTATTTAGTCACAGGTCTGCCATTTCACTTTATCAGCCCTGGACGCCCGATGCATGCTCAGGTTTTATCTGTGACATTCACATTACATTATTTTAAGCATCCAGACATATGCAAATGATTTAGCTTCTCTTGTCTAAATTATGGTAATGTGAAAGATTAGTCCTCAGAAAATTATTTAAAGAGTGACACTAGTTCCAAGATAGTTGAAATATGTAATTTTAGAAATATTAACAGATCATTTGTTTGTAATATGTGATAGTTTTATCTATAGCTGTGTCAAAGTAGCTTATAGTAGTAGATGTCAATATTGAGTTTTTTTGGGAAATTCTTTTTGGTTGGTTTGCAGTATGTAGGTGCAAATTTTGCATTGGATCTCAATCTTTTACGACCCAATAGCTGCCTCCAGTAAAGTAAAGCTTTGGATAAAAATGTCCGCTTAATGCATAAATGTAAATGTAAAGGAACCAACATTTGCTTTTGTTCAGCCTTTTTCTCTATTTCTGAATTTAATTTGTTTGCGAGAAGGGTTTTGGTGAAGGTTTGCTTTCCAGAGCCCTCACGTTTTGTAATTTTTATGAGTGAAACTACCTGTTAGTAAGGTTTAATCTCTGTTAGCCAGCAGTTTTTCCCCTTTTGTTTCTGCTTCCTCTGCCTCTCCCGTTGGCTCCAAGACAGACAGGGCATTGGAGAATAGGTGGATGGATGGATTTTGTTCGGGAGTTTCCAAAAGTGCCTATGCCAGAGTACATTTTACAATTAATTTAAATTACCCTATGATTTTTTTGTTGCACAGGGTGCATTTATGTCTACAGTTTAGTAAAGACAATCATCAACAGATATACTTCTCAAAAGTCTCAGGGGGATTGATCATGTGATGCTTAATCTGAGAGGAGATCAGGTTGCATTGTACAGATAAATACATTCTTACCTTTTTCAGTGGCCCTCAACTATCAGACAGAGGGGAGGATGATGCAGCTCAACAGAGCCAAGTTCATGGTGAATGGAGGAATTGGCTACGTTCTCAAACCTCCTCCTATGTGCAAAGGTACGGAAATAGCTGCTGAATGCGTATTTATTGGGATTTTATACATGACAGTTTTAGCTCCAGGCGTGGAACACATTTCAGAAATGGAAACGTTCTGTATTTATGAATAATAAACCTTAGGCATGCATGTATTTGTTGGAATTTGAGAAGTATGATCCTGATTCCTGCTTTGAGAAGACACGAATGTAAGAGAAAACAGTACTGCAACACATTTAAAGGATGCAGAAACAAGATGCAGAAACAAGAACGCTTACAAAATGTCACAGCCATCCTGTCTTTTAATAACAGTATTTTTTTTCTTTGCAAACATAGCCGTTATTGTATATTTTTTATTCATTAAATATTTGCTCTGGTGGCCTTTATTTTAAAGTGGTACAATTGAACATGGGGCAGAGAGAGAGACACGCAGGAAAGGGCTGTGAGCCACAATCAGGTGTCTTGCACAGGAGCACACAGCCGCCATACACGAGCACACTCCCCATTTCACTGCGCTCAGACCACTTTTTTAAAGCGCTGAACAAATAGTACATTAACTATAAAGTCCGCTTCACAGTTCAGGAGCTACACGCTTGAGTGCTGATACAGTTTTGCTCCAAACACAGCACGGAGTTCTACTCATCATTCAAGCCGATAGCAAAAAAAAAATCATCTACTGTGTGACAAGAACTGTATCAGTGGGATAGATGTTATCCCAGAGGTTATCTGATGGCATTAATTAAAAATGTTGCTCAGTTGTGTTTTTACTCCCTCTAGGCTCCTTCAACCCATTCAGTGATGACCCACTTCCAGCTTACCCCAAGAAGCAGCTCATTCTCAAGATCATTAGTGGACAGCAGCTGCCCAAGCCACCAGACTCCATGCTGGGGGATCGTGGAGAGGTAGAGGCACTGTGCTCTCATATTGTCCATCTGTTGCTCTTTTTCTCATGCACAGATTTTTAAAAACTTTTATACTTGACTGCTCAGAAATGTTCAACTTGCTCTCAGTATAAGTTTAATCAGAGTAATAGCCTAACAAGTGTCATTAATTCTAATGCCCCTTTCTCCTTTATTAGATTATTGATCCGTTCGTTGAAGTGGAGATCATCGGTTTGCCAGTTGACTGCTGCAAGGAACAGACACGAGTAGTTGATGACAATGGTTAGACTCAAACAGATCAAAGCATGCATTCCCACAGTGAATCCCGTCACCAAACATATGTTTTATGCAATGTTTTGGTATTGTGTGAAGGCCAATGCTGTGATTTTTTGTTGTTGTTCATTTGACCTCATAGAATTTAAATCAGATCACGTGCCTACTGAATTTCCATTACTCTTTACACATTTTTCTAAAGTATGTATAAGTTTTACACTTGTTATCTCCCCAACTACATCAAATGCATTGACACTCAAAGGCATTGACGCTACTCTAATAATAACTAAATATAACTATTGCCATGCTGCCATTTTATACGCCTCTCTTGAAATTGTTTGGAGACCCCATGAGTGGGCTTCTGCCAGAATTTGAAAACCTCTGTCCTGTACAGAATATATTTTTATGATTAGCAAACAAACAAACCAAATACAGTTGCGTCACCCCATTAGTTATTTGTTTCCCTCCAAAAAACAGAGCATAGATGAAACAGTGCCAGAGCCATATGTGCTGCATTTTACTCTGGGGTTTGGTGGTCTGCCAGGATCAAAAGTCAGGTTAATTAATTAGAGTCACAGAGGAAGCACAACTAAGGGATTTGCTTGTGTGACCCCTAACATGTCTTTCTAGACAGGGGCACTCGGCAGGGAGGGAAAATACTTCCTCAGGGAAAGGTTATGGACCACTGGGAGCTCGTTGGTATTATAAGATCAGCACAGAAATCATCGATCGCTGAAATCCTTTCTACCAATGCCAGCTCTCCTGTTATTTTTAAAGGATGTGCTTAAGTTATATAAAGAGTTTAGATTCCAAAGAAGTGAGCATGACATAAAAAATCCATTTGTTTGTCTGTGTACTTCCCTCAGGTTTTAATCCTGTATGGGAGGAGACGCTGTCCTTCACACTTCACATGGCTGAGGTGGCACTTGTGCGTTTCCTTGTGTGGGACCACGACCCAATTGGGCGAGATTTTATTGGTCAACGGACTGTGGCCTTCAGCAGCCTGATGCCAGGTCTGTGCAGAATCCAAGTGTTTTTGTTTTTCATTTTATTATTTTAGATAATGAACCTTTTGGACATGAATGACACTGCTTGTCACTGCCAACAAGAATCACAACAGCACTGCCAGCTAACTCAAACAGGCACAGGAATACAGAATTTCCCATAAGGCTTTGGCAGTTCTGTAACTGTTGGGCAAGTCCATGAACCATGATGAGGCTGATTTGTAAAGAAAAAGACCTGTGGCTGGGTGGGTTAATTCAGTTATCTACACCCACCAGGAGTTGAGTCTGACCTCCTAATGTGCCTCCCCCAACCTGAGGCAGCCACTACACAATCAAAAGTCTGTTATCATTCTCTAGCCCTCACTCTGTCTCACACTCTTTATCTCCTCATCTCTGAAATACAGGTTACAGACATGTTTACTTGGAAGGGCTGACTGAGGCTTCGATCTTTGTGCACGTGTCCGTGCATGATGTCTATGGGAAGGTAAGCTCTCTGTAGATATAGTAAATGGTTTGCTTAAGGACCCCGTGTTTGCCTTTTTTGTCAAATGAGGTGATTTTTCGGAAGAAAAGAAAATGTATCGATGTGGACACAGTCAATTAAAGCTCTGCTCCTCCCGTTCTTTGTCCCTCTAGTGGAGCCCTCTAGTCCTGAACCCCAGCTTTACCATAATGCACTTTTTAGGTGCTAACAAGGTATACTGAGACTAGGTTCTGTGTTGTGTTGCATGAGAGCAATGCATGATACAAACACTCAGATTATGATCTGAAGTGACATATTTGTGGGTGACATGAAGACATATGATTTCCTTACAAACGTTTACTGTGTATTCTCTTAATTTTCCTTTGTCTGTCCTCGTTTTGTGGTCAATTGAACAGTTGCGGTCTGAGCATGCACAACCAAACAGCACAACAGCAGCTTCTTGCATTTTGTCTGCTGTGGTTACAGTAGCTGAGGTGTAAGGCTGCCATCTACAGGCGATCTTTCTAAAAGCAGTTTTCTTATTTTGCTGTAAATCAAGATCGTGTGTCTGGTGTTTTCATCAACGTTAACACTTTAACTTCAAACTTTAATGTGCTTAAAGTTGTGTCCATTATGTCAGGAACTCCGTCTGGTTGGTAATGCATTTCTTATCTACTCTTATTTACGGTTTCTCTCTGGTGTGCCCCTTGACATCAGGGTCATCAGCTGCGGGGAATCCGAGGTTTCTTCAACCGTTCCTCCAAGTCATCTGTGGACACCAGTTCCTCTTGTCTGCGAAAACGCTCTATAAGTGATCATCTCCTCCGCCGCACAGCAAGCGCCCCGGCGAAGGGACGGAAGAAGACCAAGATGGCGTTGTCAGAGTCGGTGGCTTCAATATCTGACCATAAGAATGGCGCAGGTGCAGGGTCAAGAGGAGAGGGGGCATCAGGGAAGGATGGAGGGGCGGAGAAGCCTCTCCAGCCAAGAGCACCTCTTATCCACAGACCTATCTCAATGCCATTAGACAGACTCCTGCAAGGACAGCTGTCCCTCTGCTCTTCAGACAAGAAGCAGCAAGATGTGGGAGCAGACGCCATCATTGGTGGGTATTTTCCTCCTTCCAATAAAATGCCCATCTATGTTTTGGAATGATCCCGCTAAAAGCAAACATTTCTTCTCTTCTTGTGTTTCCTAATAGCAATGCAGTGTGTATAAAGACAGTGACTCTTGGAAATGTTTTGTTTGTTGTTGTTATATACATAAAAATGGATCCTGTATTTTCAGACATGCTTTTTGCTCCAATTTTTGTATGTTCTAAAACGTGTGATATGTTTTATAATTTTCTTCTTCTCTCTACTTCCTGCTACAACCAAACTCATATGCTATAATCATGTGAGCTTTTGCACCGCATCCTCTTCTCCATGATACTTAACATGCTTTTTCTGTCCCATCTTCATTTTGTTGTGTTTCTTTATAGTAGAGAACTGACTAGGATATGCCTGCAGGTAATTTAAAAACCTATTGTCTGAAGGTTGCATCGTTCAAACATGCCAGTATTTCGTCCACCCAGTGTACTTTGTTTGAAAGTGGTCTGAGAAACTTATCGCTGTGCCATTTAAACCCATTTGATCATTTCTTTCCCCAACTGGTTTAGTGCAAACATAGATTTGTTACTTTCTTCAACCTCAGCAGTCCCATTTTCCAGCTTCCCCTTCACAGTTGTACTTTGTGATTCATTTGTCTTCGTATTGGTATTTACTTGTATTGGCTGACCCGTTGATTGTTGTCCTTTTTTATTTTTTGGC
The DNA here is from genome assembly GCA_907169785.1 of Menidia menidia. Lineage (NCBI taxonomy): Eukaryota > Metazoa > Chordata > Actinopteri > Atheriniformes > Atherinopsidae > Menidia > Menidia menidia. Next base: position 5,318,086 of record CAJRST010037777.1, read on the forward strand.
TTGAATTCAGCATCAGATCTAACAGTTTAGTCCATTTATATTAATCTATGTGTTTACCTGTCTGTGTCCACAGGAGCATCTCCATTCGACAGGCCAAGGTCTTCTTCTGTTGACCTTCTCATTGAAACATCAGTCTCAGTTAAGTCAAGTGTCTCTCCCCCATCTAAGAAAAATAGAAATAAACAGTTTGACCAGTCGGTGGAGACATCCAACTTTGTTACTGGCAATGACGTAAGAAAGGAAGAAGACTATGTCAATTACCAGTCAGACCTCAACAAGACAAAAATCCCCCTGGCAGGAAAAGGGAAAGGCTGTTGTATCTCACCCTCATGGAATAGCCCAATGAAAAAAGATAAACCTGAAACATCATCAAACAGTACAACATTCACGGTGGCACCTTCGGTTTCTTCTTCCTCCTCCTCTGCATCTCCAGCATGTCAGGTCCAGAAGTGTTCCGGCTCTTTACACGATAGCACAATCTCAAGGCTTATTGATGCTGTGTCCTTAGACAATGAGCAAGACTCATGTGGCTCTATTTCTGTTTTGATTGGTCAGTTTGAAAGTAGTGTAAACCAAAACACTGCCGCAGGCTTATCTTATGATGTAGCCCCTTCCCAAATGTCAAACTTCAGGTGCAACTCGGCAAAAGTGCTGGAAGAATTAAGGTCCCCCCCACACTTCCACACACCGTCTCCTACTAAGAATTTACTGACAAGTCCACAGAAGGGAACCCAAAAGGCTAATTCTGTAAATCAAGAAACTTTTTCACCTCGCAAGATTTCCCAGTCGGACACACCTACTCCAGCCCTCATCTCGAGCCCACAAACCACTGAGCTTGAGGAGGTGTATACCATTCTGGATGAGGAGGTTCTTTCACCTGTGTCTGTGTACAACCTGCGTAAACAGACAGTTCACATTCAGCCAGACTTCACAGAGAGCACGAGTTGCTTAGGTTCGACTCCTCCAAAGCCTGCTCAGAGTTTAGGCAAAGAGCCCAGTGCTAGCTGGAGGGATGTGGACAGGAGAATGGGTGAAAGTAAAGAAGTGGAAGAGACAGAGGAGAGGATATACGAGGAGGTAAATGACCTTGCAGCAGCTTTCCCTGAAACAGAGCAGGGTGCAAGTAAGATGTACACCGCCTCGTCTTTAAACAGCAACTGCTTCCAGTGTTTGCATAATTTGACTCACGAGGCAGTTACAGAGGTGGAATTGAACGTTGACGAGGATCCATCTGAAACTCTGTTGACTTCACCAAGACGTGGCAGGAATTGGGAAGGGTTTGTAAGTCCAACCAAACGCTACGCCATTTACCAAAACCATGAGTCCACTCCACAAAAGCAGGCCTCGTTATTTCCTAAACCCCATTATGCAGCACATCCGTTTCACGCAGACTTTTCAAAGGATCAGTCCCCAAATAATCAACTGGCTCACCAGCAGTCTAATAACCATCAACAACAGGACAACTCCCAGCCACCACTCCGCCATAGATTTCTCAACCGTGGACCATCAAATCCAGGCACTTTGCGTCAGAATAGTTTCCCCATGTCACAGAGACACTCTGAGCCCCTTAGCAACAGCAGAGACATTGGTATTTACACACAGCAGAAGAGCCACAGAGGTAGCCAGATGGTAAGCAGGACTACTATAGACAGGCCAGAGTACAGTCAAAGGGAGAGGGAGCAAGTGGGGAGCTTCTGCAATGGCCTCCCGGCTCAATCTGCCACATCTGTAAACACCTCAAGAGACAGAGGCCTTTATTCCCCCTCTTCTGAATGTGAAGCCGTGTACAGCCACCTGGACTATGACTGCATAATGTCCTCATGTTCACCTTCTAAAACCAGCCAACTGCAGGGCTCAAGTCCAACAAAAGTTCGTGGCCTTAAACAGTTTGATACACATAAGGCTCCCCTGAATAAAACAGAACAGTCCCAACCTGCTTTCAAAGCTTCGCCGCTTTCAAATTTAGCGCCATTAAGTCACCTTCAGTCTGCCATGACAGACTCCACAGGTTCCACACCATGCAAGTCTAAATCCCTGGGAGACCTGACTTCTGAAGACATATCGTGCAACTTTCAGAGCAAATACCACATTATTAGTCGCAGTTTTGTCACTCCCCACATGAGGAAGGAGAAGAATAGATGTAGTATGGGAAGAGTGGCTTTTCCCTCACAGTCCTGTGATCCACTCACAGAGCAGTTACGCAGGCTGGTCAGTCTGGAGGGAGATGATAGTGACAGAGAAAGCCCTGGATCCTGTCAGATTAATCGAGAAGCTGAATCCCAACTATCACAGCAACAAGAAACAAGTGTATCTCCGGTTGTTCCCAGAGACATGGACGATTCCCCTCCCACCCTTACCCGTCGTCTGTCCTCACGCAGCCAAAGCCGAGTCCGTCATATCAACAGTCGTGCCCGTGAGAGGCAGCAAGAAGCTCTCAAACCTCGGCCAGGGGTGGTGGTAAATTGCCCCGCCAGCATTAGCGGGGTGATACTGAGAAATAAACCGGCCTCGCAGAATCCACCAACTAACAGACATTCCACTGGTTCGTACATCGCAGGCTATCTCGGTGAACTCGAGGACAGAGGACTTCCTGAAGGAGCTTGCACGTCATTACGTAATGGCAATATGGACCATTATGGAGACAGGTATCACACAGATGACTCTCTCCCACCTTTTGACAGTTCGCACTCAACATCGGAGCCTGAGGTCTACTTTCTGCTCAGACTTTAGCCTCTTGATTAAATTCTGTATGTGCAAAGAAAAGGTCAACTGAATTAGAAATTGCAATTGTATGTTAAGATGTTTACCAACCAAGAAACTTTCCTCTCAAACTGTTGAATGAATATCAGTCTGGAACAGTTTCTAGTCTGTACAATACACTATGAATGAAGTATCTTATATAATCCATGGATGGACCTGACAGCATGAAATTCTTGTATGAAATATCCTCTATTCAGCCGTGAAAGGTCTAGTTGACTGTGTATTCTGTGTATTGTCTGTATTCTGCTAAATATGTTATGTACTTGGGAACTTTGAGTAACTCCAGCTGGCTTCCTAGACAGATTGTACAGATTCTTGTTACCTTTGTTCCTGTGTTGTACCGTCCAGTCTATGTACTTAAGCAAAAAAAAAAAGAAGAAGCAGAGAGCGTCTTTCTTTGTATCATTTGAATGTGTAGTATAATCAGTCAGCTCTTTTCAAAAGATGGGATCCATCTTTTCAAATGTAAAATGTAAGTCTTCCTGCTCTTTTTTGTGGTACTTCCTTACTTGTGTTCAAACACCCCAGACATGACTCTTTATCTGAAATGGTTTTCAGTTGATTATCAGTTTGAATTGCACATGTATGTTTGTGCATGTTACATGTGAACATGTCAAGCATGACTATGCACCAGTTTATACAATAGGTGTTGTATTACCCATATGCATTTGCACAGGCGAACGCTTGTTTGTATTGTGTACGTGCATAAACTTCTGTGCTTTGACTTGTTTCTCTCAATGACTTGTAGATTTTCCAAATACGATGGCAAAATTAAAAAGGAATTGGGGTTCAAAAGTTTTTATTTTTATAATTGCTTTGATACAGACGACAAAAAAAGCTCTCTTGTTCCTTCTGGTTATTTTGTTTTGTATAATTTAATGGACTGGTTAAACAAAAATACAGTTGCACACAATAAGGCTGACGACAAGTGGGAAGTAAAGCCACACATTTGTTTTTTAAATGATCATTTTAGTGTGGCACCATCCTTTTTCTTTGTATTGTTGCTCATTGGAGATTGGTGAGCATTTTCCTATCGATGCAATAAAATAATTAGATATTTGATTTGAAGTCATGTGTGTTACCTCTTTTGTAACATGGAACCAGATTATTTGTCAAGAGTACTAATGAAACTAATATCTCAGATGCCACCTTCGACATAATGGTCTATGTTTCATCACTATGTGCACATCTGCTGCACTAAAGATAGAATTCCCATATCAGTTTTACAGTTCCACATGTTTTAACTATATGAATAAAGTCAGGAGATCAGAGAATAAACATGTACATCAGGATTACTATTCATTTGATGTGAATTTTTCAGATACCTCAAAACCATAGATTTTCTTTTTTCTTTTTATATAAACATACTTTCATCATTAACCGACACGTGAGCCAGTGTAAATAATAGTATTGATTGTACCAATAATAATGTTCAAAATTTGATATGCAGCTACAGAATTTTATTTCTTCAAAAAAGCTTTATAAAACACTTCATAAAAATAGCTTTTTACCTATGAACTGCAAAAAAACAAAAACAACTTAACAAACAAGCTTGCTACATGTTTTGGCCCCGAGGTGACACCTAAACAATAATTGTATAATGGGATGTAATTGCTTGTGTAATTGACCATGATTAAGGTTTCAGTTTTTCTCGCCTGCGGCTCATTAGTCTCTGCTTCCTTTCTTTAACAAAGATAGACATCACTTCTCATCAGTTTTCACCTTACTGACTGGCTTTTTGACAAAAATATTTATTTACTCAAAAAGCCGGTTTTGAAAGTACCTAAGCACTGACTGATATCCATCAACTTGTGATATGGCTTCTCACTGTACACATATGGTTAAACAAGCAGGGGTTTTTGAGGCAGGTTGCATTGATTGCGTACTTGGCTGCATGAGGAGAATTGAAAGCAGTAGCATCAATAGGCCAACACATTTTTGCCCGAAGCTTGAATACACTCAGATTTCATCCAGCTGCGCAAAGTGGAGAAAAGAGACCGCATTATGCAGTCATTTACTTTTCAGACATTCAGAAATATCAAGATTTTCCTCCACAATATTCACTACACATTTTCTGTGTATACAGGCAGAAGCATTTATTACTGACATGATTGAATTAATATGTTTTGCTGAGGCCTAAAAGAACAAGAAAAATATGTGATTTCAGTTGGAGAACTTATGGGAAAGTCCTTATGGGAAGAACCATTGTGGTCCACAAGCAATGTCTGTGTGATATTCCCCCTTTTTTCTTGACTTAAGTTGCATATTTTTCAGTTCCAGTTTTAATGAGACAGACAACCTGTTTCAGGTTTGTCTAAATTCCTTCTGAATCATGATTTTCATTATTCATGCAAGCAAATGTGAAGGCACTTGTACCATAAACAGGCTATGGGCCCTGTGGAACTGGACCTGCTTTTACAACACTCATTCCTTTTTTCCTTTTGTGAGGGTTCTATCTATCTATCTATCTATCTATCTATCTATCTATCTATCTATCTATCTATCTATCTATCTATCTATCTATCTATCTATCTATCTATCTATCTATCTATCTATCTATCTATCTATCTAAACTTTTTTTTTTCAGGCATGTACTTTAGTTTATGTAACAAACACCAGGCGGTCATTATTATTCTGTCCTTCCCTTTCAGGGAAGTGATTTGATGCTGCGTCATCTTGGTTACTATGCAGCGCCAAAGGCTTTGCAGCAATTATAAATGCTAAGAACAACAATCAGTTTGGTGCATATGTGGAGGGAGGTATGTCAGCACAGACTCTTCATGAGTGGTTGGTGGAACTTTGTTTGTTATCTGATCTGCATTACTGTTTGTGACTGTTTATTTTGCCTTACAGGTCTTATTTTGCAATTTAACCTTAAGCATTTCTGAAACTGTTGGCTGATATTGAATTCATTGCACATCATATGTCTGTATGTAGTTGTGGGAGATATCTAAAACGGTGTGCTTCTCATAGTTCAAGTTTCCAGATCAGGCTTATCCATGTGTGGGATATACTGGTTCATCGCTGTGTGGATGTGCAGCGCTCCACCCCAGCTACTTGTGGGGCTCAGGGTGGGCTTACAGATGGCTCAGGCGGCGAATTGTTCTCGGTGGGGTAGTCCCAGTGAAAAGGGTTTGTTTGAGGATGGGGATGTTATCATCGGAGGGCTTTTTAGCCTTCGTTACTCTCCTCCAGATAAAAACCACGACTTCATCCAGCTCCCAGAGAACAGACCCTGCACTGGGTAAGAATGTGAACATTGTGTTTTCTGTCAGCCCCACTCATCTACCTGTTTAAAAAAATAGCTTTATGTCTTCAAATGCAGTTATATCTTCTTATTTTCATCCTCCATTTTCTTAGAATGTTTCTTCTTAAATATGGGATATTGTCATTTTGCTGTAGTTTGGTTATTTTGAGCGATACGTGTATGACAACATATCCTCTGTGTTCTCAGTTTGCAAAATCTACCATTACAGTACATCTATGCTATGGTATTTGCTCTGGAGGAAATCAATCATAGTTCAACCTTGCTACCAGGTTTGAAGCTGGGCTATCGTATTCATGATAGCTGTGCTCTCCCTGCTTGGGCTCTGCAAGCAGCATTGTCACTAGTTGGAGGAGGTGCCTCTACCTGCAAAACAACAGATGGAAAGGAAGAGCATATCAACGAGAAAGAAGGTATTTTTAATTTTTAATTGTTATGTATGTGTTGTACATTTTTATCTGCTATGATAGAAATTAACATGACTATATTTTATTTACAGCATAATCAAGCATGGGTTTTAGATAGCAAGTCTTTTTAAAAACATTTTGTCATGTTATAAGGTGGCCAACCTGTTCCTTTGATTATTGGTGGCTCCTCATCTGTGGCAGCCAACATACTCTCCAGGATCCTTGAACCAATGTCTGTTCCTTTGGTGAGAATACTCTGCAGAATTTGACTTCTTAATTCAATTGATATATTCTTTTGTAGATACTCGACTCATAAAAGTCACTTGCAAAGATTTAAGCATAGACATGGTTTCTTATTTGTTTTTCACATTGCAGGTGAGCTACACAGCTAGCTGCCCCTGTCTAAGTGACAAAAAGCAATACCCGAACTTCTTCAGGACAATGGCTAGTGATATCTACCAAGCGCATGCTATCACCAAGCTTGCCATACGCTACAAGTGGACTTGGATTGGAGCTGTGATTGCAAATAATGATTATGGTCAAATGGCTGTGAAGGTGGTTCTCCCTATCTGCATTTGCATTGAAATGTCATAGTGTCTTTTTTTGTTTTTTTAAAAGTCTGCATATATCTAATCCTCTTTATTTTTTTTCAATTATACACCTCAGGTATTTCAAGAGGGGATTCAGGGGGCAGGGGTGTGTTTGGCTTTCATAGAAACTCTTGAAAGGGAGAACATTGTGAGGGATGCCAAACGAGCAGCGCTCACAATTAAGGCCTCGACTGCCAAGGTGATTTTGATCTTTACCTGGTACACAGATGTGATGGAACTCTTTCAGCAACTAGCCAAGACGAATGTAAGAACCCAAAAGAAAAATCTCTTTTAAGAGTCATTATGTTGGATTATAAACTGGAGACATTCTTCACTGAGGAAGAATCATTTTGACATGAAATTGAATGTTGTCACTAGGTGACTGACAGACAGTTTCTAGCCAGCGAGGCCTGGAGCACCAGCACCGATCTTCTCCAAAACGTTGTCTCTCATAAAGTGGCGAGAGGTGTTCTCGGTCTGGCCATTCGAAGTGCAGCGGTGCCTGGTTTTGAAAATTATCTCAGGAATCTGAATCCATCTCTTCATCCCGATGATGAGTTCTTAAGGGAATTTTGGGAAAAGGAGTTTGGCTGCACTCCTGTGGAAGCTGCTCGTTCTTCTAATAACTCCTTACCACAACACAGGTCCCTCCATAAAGCTTCTCTCCCACCATGCAAAGGCACAGAGACGCTGGAAGAAGTGCAAAATCTGTTCACCGACACGTCCCAACTACGGGTGACATATAATGTCTATCTTGCAGTTTATGCTGCAGCCCATGCACTTCACAGCCTTCTCTCTTGCCCGGACAGAGAAAGCCCATCTGGAAACAACATCTCCACTTGCTCCTTTCCAAAGCAAATCAAGCCCTTTGAGGTAAATGCATTTCTTTCCACTTCATTCTTTTGTGACCTGTGTTTCAGATTTGGATCACATATCTTTGCCAGTCTGAGGTATGCTTTCAGGGAATTAGTCAGCAGTTTTTCTTAGGTAAAATATAGTTTCATTTAATATCAGAACCAAATGGTTGATTCACTGTTTGAACCTACCGATTCTTTCAGCTAATGCAGCACCTGAGTAAAGTGAACTTCACAACGCCACAGGGTGAACAGTTTTATTTCCAGGGAGCCGATATTTCAGCAAAGTATGACATTGTGAACTGGCAGAGCACCCCTGACGGTCAGCTCAAGCTTGTTTTGATTGGCCGTGTGGATGGATTTGAGATCCACCTCAATGAGTCTTCCACTGAGTGGAGCACAGGATCCAGTCAGGTGCAGTTAAAGAAAAATAAGACATTGTGCTTTCTTTTTAATAGTCTATGTAAGCAAGGAAACAAGCTTTAAAATAATGTTGCTTAAATGTTCTAGGTACCTGTTTCAGTTTGCAGTGAAAGCTGCCCCCCAGGTACGAGGAAGGCCAGCAGAAAGGGGGAACCCATCTGCTGTTTTGACTGCATCCCTTGTGCTGATGGGGAGATTAGCAATGTAACCGGTGAGGACATTTTTAGTCAGCTCTGCTGTGGGATCTTAGTATACAGTGATCCTAACCATCTTGATTACCTTTTCCCACTTCTCTGTAATGTGTGTCCTCCAGGCTCAACTCGATGTGATCGATGTCCATCTGAGTTCTGGTCCAATTCTGAACGAACAGAATGCATTCCTCGCCAGCTGGACTTCCTTTCTTTTAATGAAACGTTGGGCATTGCTCTTTCAGCAGTAGCTATTTCTGGGGCAACATTGACAACAGCTGTGTTTGTAGTGTTTCTTCTCTACCGTCACACTCCTGTGGTGAGCAACAGATGTGATCAATTGATGTGTACAGTCTTAAGAACATACTTTATCAGCCTAAATTGAATTCAGCCAATTTGACATAATCTGAATGCAAATGTTCACCTTTGAATACAAACATAATATCATTCTTTTATTTAGGTGCGTGCCAACAATTCAGAGCTGAGCTTCCTCCTTCTCATGTCGCTGAAGCTCTGTTTCCTCTGCTCACTGGTCTTCATCGGCCGTCCATCAGTCTGGTCTTGTCGATTCCAGCAGGCGGCATTTGGGATCAGCTTCGTGCTCTCTGTTTCCTGCCTTCAAGTTAAAACCATTGTGGTTCTAGCAGCGTTCCGCTCAGCTCGGCCTGGCGCTGAAACATTGATGAAGTGGTTTGGTCCAGGCCAGCAGAGAGGAAGTGTCTGTTTGTTCACCTGCGTACAGGTCTGGTATTTTCCTCTAGAAGTCGTCACTTGCATTAACATGATTGAAATTACAGGTGCGGTTCTTCTATCCGTTTAGGTTATCATCTGTATCATTTGGCTATCACTCAGCCCTCCAACGCCTCAGCCTGACCTAGACATCCCAGGGTTGAGTGTTACCCTGAAGTGTGCCATGGCCTCAGTGGTGGGTTTCGCCTTGGTTTTGGGGTACATTGGCCTACTTGGCTGTACAAGTCTCCTTTTGGCCTTCCTTGCCAGGAAACTCCCAGACAACTTCAATGAGGCCAAACTGATCACCTTCAGCATGCTGATTTTTTGTGCTGTGTGGGTGGCTTTCATTCCTGCTTATGTTAGCTCTCCTGGAAAGTATGCCGTGGCTGTGGAGATTTTTGCCATCCTTGCTTCCAGCTACGGTTTATTGTTTTGCATCTTTGCCCCAAAGTGTTTCATTATTCTTCTGAGGCCAGAGAAAAACACTAAGAAACATCTAATGGCCAGGTAAAAAAAACAATCACTGATCATATTAAGACCCGTCATTTCATATCCTCTAAAGGACAATTTTCTGATGAGTCTGTGTAAATTAGTTTTTGCCAAGGTATATAGTTGTGTCTTGCTTTTCTGTTTGATTTTTTTAATAAAGTCACAAATAGTTTTTATTACAATATACACAAATAACACAAAATACATTCTCCTGATATCATCTGTCTACAGTTTGTAACGTTTTATCATTTTTCTAAATAAATAATTTCAGCCCATAAAGAATAAACACTAAAAGATCTGTAACAATTTCTAATGTAACTAACTATTGTTTTTCATTTAAAGTTTAAAGACATGACCTGAATAAACAGAATTCAAGAATACGTTCTGGGCTATGTTTTCCATTTATTTTCATGTTGGAGTTTCAGCTGCTCTTTATGTTTAACAGGTTGTTCTTTTAAAATCAGTTTTGGGAAGATTAAAAAAGTCAAGCAAAATGGATTTAATGAACTGACTGTAGTTAAGTTCATTAAATCCACTTAACTTGAGGACATGTGTGTCTAAAATTATTTGACTGCTATTTCTGTTGTTACCATTAAATACTCTAAAAATACTCTAGATGAAGTAAAAAAACACAATAATATCTCAGTTTCATTGTAAATTGTTGAACTCAAAACTCAGAGACTGGTCTGTTTCCCCTCAAAAGAAATGATTTTTATTGAAAGAACTCTTATAATCACATCCCGTTTCCTACGTTTAAAAGAGTGTTTTACTGTACTGACAATAATGGCAATAATTCTAACCTTATCGAAAACTAATTGCTTACATTTTTCAATGGTTTTCCTATCATCAACTTGGTGTTTATTTACACACAGTTGCAGAACATGTCAACTTTAAAAGATGGATGATTATAAAGCTGCTGGCGCCATCTGCTGTTCATATAACAGAAGTGCTGACAAAACCCTAATAGTTCAGTGCCTGAAACCACTGAAAATGTTTAACTTTGTTAATTCAGGTTGATATTTAAATGAATCGAAAAATAATTCATTCACTCTGGATTGCTTTCAATCCGGCCCTAATGTTTAAAAGCAATTTATTTGACAAATAGTTTTTTCAATTACATGTCTGTCTGCAAATCTTTTTTTTCATGATGTATCCTGTCCAATGAAACAAACAAAAAAAATCTGACTACATGGCTCGACCCATTATGGCTTTCTTGGTGTTCTTCTCTGGTCTCAGGAGTATTATGTAACATTTGGGTCCAAACAGTGTCAACAAGAGACCAAAACTGGAGGCCAGGATGGCAAATACCTCCACTG
>CAJRST010037777.1:5383019-5404055 GCA_907169785.1 Menidia menidia
GGTAAATTTACTGTGGCAGTGGAGATATTTGCCATTCTGGCCTCCAGTTTTGGACTAATATTTTGTATATTTGCTCCAAAGTGTTTCATCATACTATTTCAGCCAGAAAAGAACACAAAGAAATATTTAATGAATAAAAATTAACAATATTACATTGGAAGATTGCAATGAAGTTGATTTGACAACATCTATTTACGTGGAATTATAAAAAAATTTAAATTAAAATTTCCCTTTTATGTGCTACATTTTACTGTACTAATGTCAAGCATCAAAGTTAAAAAGATAATTTTCATCATGAGTTTAAAAATGTTTCCTTTCTAAGGGTTTATATGAACTGAATCTTACTAGAGAGCTTGTTTTTTTTCTCATGCTTGCAGGCCTGCTGTCACACCTTTTACAGCCAAAGTCAGTTTCTCCTCATCAGGGAATGGCATAAAAGTGCCACACCCCTTATGTCTTCACGGGCCTCTGTGTGTTAGTTTGACTCTGAGGTTTAGTTTTTTATACTTTATAGTTTTAACTCTTTCTCAACGGTAACAGGAACTGTTCCTTGTTAGAAATAGTTTTGTTTTATGTTAGAAATATGTTAAGTTTCTTAAGGAGTTTGCCTCCATTCTCTTCAACCTAATTTTCTCCTGTTCTGTGGTAATTTAGGGATATTCAGTATTGTACTTGTTTGGTTAGGGTAGACTTATCTTGATGTTTTAGTTAGAAGGGGTATTTATATGTGTTGTTTATGAAGTCCCTGGTTGCACCCTGAACCAAACCCGGCCAAAATAAAGCCTTTTGTAAAGGTGAGCTGGTTTCTCCTGTCATTTTATTATATATTTATTTAATACATTTTGTTACACCCTGTGCCTCATATTTCCCTCAAGGGGTTAGAACAGTAGATATGGTCACTATAATTTTATAAATTGCTTTACAGCACATCAGTATAAAAAAATAAAAATAGAAATAAATGCAGGGCATTGCAATGTAAACCTGGTCCTTTTTCTTGAGCATCATGTTCATTACACTCTGCTCACTTTTAGGGACCACAACTAGGTAAAAACACAAACCACATTGATGATTAAAAGGATAGGATACACATTAAAAAAAAAATCCATCCATCCATTTTCTAAACTGCTTATTCCCAAATGGGGTCGTGGGGGGACTGGAGCCTATCCCAGTATTCAATGAACGAGAGACAGGTTACACCCTGGACAGTCTGCCAGTCCATCCCAGATTTTTTAGATACTCATCATGTGATTTTTCATAGACAGGATGGAATTGTACAATTCTCTTTTTGCATTTAGTTTGCAGCCATTGCCAAAGTCAAGGAGCTCGAGGCCGTTTTTCCCGTGTAAAGGGCCCAATGTGGACCTCTGTAATACCTGATCTATCAGAAATGCTGATAATGATCAATAGCTCTGACCACACTGACAAAGAGTGAACTGTTAACATCAACCTGCTAGTGGTCACATTTCTTAAGAAAGTCAAAGTTCATTGGATGGTTGTCATTACTACATCCAAATTATATTCTTGCTTTTCACTGATTGGTTGATCTTATTATGACTTACATGACCTATGAAATTAAGCAAGCGTCATAAATTTTAATATTGTCCAACTTGTTAGCCCGTCAGGAGCTTTATTGGGGAAGCATTGACTCCAGCATACACAGGCACACAGTCTTTTTTAGCTAAGTATTGACAATGCATCCAACTCATTTTGGGGATTTTCATTTGCTGCGTCTCTGTGCTTTTAGCATACTTTTCATTGTATTTCTTAGAGTTTCTCATTCTGTTAGAGAAAGAAAGGTTATACATGTAATAGGAGGTGTCGAGGAAAAAAGAAGAGACAGGCTTAATGATTTGGCAATAGAGGGAGTGAGTAGTTTTGATTCTAGTTCACCTAAGTGCAAGAAACTGGGAGACAGTGAGCTTCCAGCTTTACAATCTGAGGGGGATGTTGTTATTGGAGGGATTTTTCCTTTACATTATGGAACCTTAGAGCCACAGCACACCTATCAAAGCAAACCCCAAATCACACCTTGTAGTGGGTAAGTGTGAAAAAAACTATACCTGCTATAATTTTATTTCAATTGTTACAATACACTGAAAATTGTATTTATAAACAAATTGTTTTGATATTTCTTTGTTTATGCCCCAATGTCAATGCATGATTTATGTTACTGTAAAACTCCAGTCTCAATCTTTTCTCAATTTTGCCATTTTTTTGCAGTTTTGACCACCGAGCGTTCCGCTGGATGATGACGATGGTTTTCGCAATCGAGGAAATTAACCATAATTCAAACATTTTACCGGGTGTTCATTTAGGCTACAGAATCATGGACTGCTGTGACAATGTCCACACCAGCCTGCAAGCCCTTCTCTCTTTAATCACGGCATCTAATCTTCCAAATAATGAAGACAAGCAAACAGCAGAGAGTGAAAACACATTTGATTTGACAAATGAAAAGGATTTTGGAAAAGTTAGGCTGAATTCTGTGGACCTTACCACTGTAATGCCTTTTAAAGTGAGAAACAAATCAAATTATGTGAACAATAATGAAACTGAAGGGGGAACAATAACACAGCTGGAAAATTCCAGTTGTTTGTTTGGCTCTCCCATTTCTGCTGTGATCGGTCTTGCGTCCTCTTCCCCGACAAGAGCCATGGCTGAAGCTCTTGGCCCTTTCAACATCCCACTGGTAAGAAAATCAGAAAATGGAATCCCACTTGTGCCCTGTCACTGATTCCACTTCTTCTGATTTGATAATTGTAAAATGTCAGTGTGTCAAAATGTTTAATTTTGTTCATGAAATGAACTCTGTCTCCTACTAGGTGAGTTATTTTGCCACTTGTACCTGTCTCACTAACAAGCATTTGTACCCGTCATTTTTGCGAACGGTGCCAAGTGATCTGTTTCAAGTTAGAGGTCTCGTACAGCTCGTCACCTTCCTAGACTGGTTTTGGGTGGGAACGCTAGGAACCACGGTGAGATGAAGATTGTTTTTTTTTTCAGGTCATAAGTCCTTATAAGTCACCACAGAAATTACAAAATGTTTCTAAATACATTTTAGGATGACTACAGTCAATATGGCATCCAAGCATTCTCTAATCAGTTTAAAAAAGAAGGGGGTTGTGTGGCATTTCATCTGACTATTCCAAAATCACCCACTCTGCGTGACATAAAACAAATGGCAGACAGACTGCAGAGCTCCACAGCAAAGGTTGTGGTGGTCTTTGCCACAGAGGGACAGCTCCTGGATCTGTTTTTAGAGGTGAGTATCTTGGTTGCCCTACAGTAAAAAAGCAGCGTAAAATATACTAATGTAAATATATGTGATTTTGTTTGTCATTTCAGCTTATTCAGAGGAATCTAACTGGCCTACAGTGGGTGGCTAGTGAAGCCTGGGTGACTGCCAGCCTTCTAACTTCACCCCACTTCCATCCTCTTTTAGAAGGAACGCTGGGCTTCTCCTTCCCTGGAGCCAGGATCCCCGGCTTAAAAGAGTTTCTTTTGAGTGTTCGCCCATCTTCCCAACCAGGGATGGAATTTATTAATATGTTCTGGGAAGAACAATTTGGTTGTAAGCTTGACCTTGGGTCAGTCAGAACTACTAAAAATAGCGCCGATAGTCCTAGTAACAATAAAAACACATCTATTGAGAGACAGAAAAGCTCTTTGAAACTATCAGCAGATGACGAAGGTGTTGCTGCAAAGCCTGCATGTACAGGTTTAGAGGATCTAAGCCTCAGTCCCAGCAGTTACACTGATGTATCTCAGGTTAGAATATCCTACAATGTTTATAAAGCTGTGTATGCTATCGCCCATGCGCTGCACACTTTACTGAACTGTGGTTCTACAGGACCTGATAAGGGAATGTGTGAGAAACACAAACATTTCACCTCCAAACAGGTAAGGGACTGTCACAAAAAGTAAATTTATTTGCTTATTTCAAGTCAGTTATTTAGATAGATTGTTTTGTTTTTTTGCATGTAGTTGCTGCACCATCTGAGAACAGTGAATTTCACTAACCAGTTTGAGGAGAAAGTATATTTTGACTCTAACGGTGAGCCAGTCCCTCTCTATGACATTATCAACTGGCAGAAGGACGACAAGGGTGGAATCAGGTCAAATTTTAAATTTGATACATGTATAAACAATATGTATGAATATAGAATATTAAATTAAATATAAAATATAAATAAACCACATATCCATGTATTTGGCCTCCTGTATTTTTTCCAAAGTAATTATTCAGGATTTCCTTTTTTTTGGGCCTAAAATATCTTAAAGGCTTTTGTGCTGTGATCAGATTTATCAAAGTGGGAAGTTACGACGGCTCAGCTGGACAACAGCTGCAGATAAAACAAGACATCATCACATGGACAGGAGGACAGTCCGAGGTTGTTCCTTAAACCATAATCTGATGTCAAATATATCTTACATGTCCCTGAGATGAGTCTGTAATTGTTCACTTTTACACTTCTTTCCTCAGGTTCCTGTTTCCCGGTGTAGTGCCTCGTGCCCCCCTGGCAGAAGGCAGGCCCGACGTCCAGGAGAGCCCCACTGCTGTTTTGACTGTTTGCTTTGTGCTGATGGAGAGATCAGCAACCACTCTGGTAGCACATGCATGTTTTGCTTTTGTCTATATGTCCATCATAATAGTTGCCTGGCAGCTTGTGAGTGTTTGTTCACCCCAAATCTCTCTTGTGTGTCTCCAAAGGTTCAACGGAGTGCATAAAATGCCCTGAGTCCTACTGGTCAGACAAAGACAGGGTGAAATGTGTTGCAGGTGTTGAAGAATTCCTGTCTTTCTATGACACCATGGGCATCATCCTCGTTGCCCTAACCCTGCTGGGTGTTATCCTGACGGGCGTCGTCACGGCCATCTTTCTCCATTTCCGCTCTACACCCATTGTCAAAGCCAACAACTCAGAAATAAGTTTCCTACTGCTCTTATCTCTCAAGCTGTGTTTCCTTTGCTCCCTGGTGTTTATTGGCCAGCCGTCCGTGTGGTCATGTCGGCTCAGGCAGGCAGCCTTTGGGATCAGCTTTGTCATCTGTCTCTCCTGCCTACTTGTCAAGACTATAGTGGTTCTGTTGGCATTTCAGACTACTGCACCTGGCTCTAGGGGCCTGAGGCTATTTGGTCCATCTCAGCAGAGGACCATGATTCTCTGTACTACAGCTCCTCAGGTAGAAGAAAATGTGGAACTGTCACTGATTTAGCCTAAATGTGTCACAGCTACTTCTAAAAAAACCCTGTCACTCCCTGTGTTGTTTTTAGATTTTTCTCTGCACTGGCTGGCTTTTGGGTGCACCTCCCTTTCCATTTCGGAATCCGGCCTACCAAGCCACAACTGGAAAAGTAAGAACTCCTTGTCAGAAATGCTAAACTTTTACACATTCAATATCATCAAATGCAATTAGAATATATGTACTAATAAATACTAATAAATCTTCATTCATCTATTTTGGGGCGTGTTTAGATAGTTGTGGAATGTAAGGAGCCGTGGCCTCCAGGATTTTACCTGGTTCTTGGTTACATTGGCCTGCTCGCTTTTGTCTGCCTCCTCCTGGCGTTCCTTGGGCGGAAGCTACCAGATACCTTCAATGAAGCAAAGCTCATCACCTTCAGCATGCTGATTTTCTGGGCTGTTTGGATCTCTTTCATCCCAGCTTATGTTAGCTCTCCTGGGAAGTTCTCTGTGGCAGTAGAGATATTTGCGATTTTAGCCTCCAGTTTTGGTCTGTTGCTGTGCATCTTTGTCCCCAAATGTTACATCATTTTACTGCACCCTGAAAGGAACATTAAGAAAGGTATGACTGGGAAACATCTGCGATAAATTCTACATCTGTGCATGTTTTTGGTGTTAACTTGCTCCTGTGAAGTTTTATAGCTAAAAGTTTTACAAATCAAAATGTTAACAAAAGAAAATGCTATGTGAACTCATTTTCATGCTTCTAAATAAAATGCTTAAGTTAAGTACTTTAACATTTCTTTTATGACATCCCTTATGAACGTAACAAAAAATAAAGAAACTGACAGCGCAAAGGGAAACGCAAGATCTCTCTCTCTCCCTCTCTGTGTCTCTCACACAGACACACACAAAAAAGGGGAGCAATAATTACACTAGCTGCAGTCAATAAATGCTTTATCACACGGTCTTAACTTGAAGTGATGCGCAAAAATTCTAATATAGTTAGAAATGTCTGTAATCGGGATGTCCAAAGTTGGTCCCTGAGGGCCGCTGTCATGACATCCGATTCACATCAATGCACCATTAACATGAGTATGCAGAATGTTAACCTCTGTTGAAAGCTAATATTCTGTTGAATGTTAACCTCAGGACATGTTGAAGCAGGAAAACAACAAAAGAGTGCAACTCCAACCTTAAGGGACAATATTCACTATATGGCTTGTTCTGTGACAGATGCATAAAATCTAATAAGCTGCTGATTTGAAAATGTGTTGGCTAAAATTTTTAAGCATCAATGCTTCCTGTCTGTTATTTGATTGAAAAAATGGGATTAAAAAAAATAAAATACCTACAGCGGTTTTTGACAGATTTGTCTAACCCTTGGCAATGATTGTTACTACTGCATAAATGTAATATAAAACACAAAATTTGATTTATTTCCGCAAGAAAGATCAAGATTAAAACCACCATCAGTCATGTAATTAACAGTTTATTTATGGAAAGACATAATACATTACATTACATAATCTCTGCGACTGAAGACTTTCTGTGAATGTTCTGCACAAAATATCTTGAAGAAATTTTAAGGTAATTCCTCTAAATGAAATGAGTCAAAGACAAAAGGTGGATTAAAAAATGTTTATCTTATATCGTACTACTTTTTTTCTTTCCCCATTAAGTGCTGCTTTGTATTTTTTTGCGGTTTCAATAAAATAATGTAGCACTTTGGTGCAAACAGGCAGAACAGCAAGCCAAAGCTCGAGGCCAAAATGGCAAAAGATTCCACTGCGTCTGCGTAGTTTCCAGGGGAGCTGATGTATGCAGGGATGAATGCCAACCACACAGCGCAGAAAATGAGCATGCTGAACGTGATGAACTTGGCCTCATTGAAGTTGCCGGGTAGTTTACGGGCCAGAAAGGCCAGGACAAAGCAGAGACATGCCTGCAGACCGATGTATCCGAGAACGCACCAGAATGCAAGGCTCGATCCCACACTACACTCCAGTATGATTTTGGATCGCTCATATTTAGTGTTACGGGTTGGAAAGGGGGGAGCATCAATCAACCAGGCAGCACAGATAACTACTTGAACCAAAGTGCAGCTGAAGATAATGGCCCTCTGCTGCTTGGGCCCAAGCCATTTCATGATGTTATGTCCTGGCCTGGTGGCGGTAAAAGCAGCCAACACTACCAGAGTTTTTCCAAGGATGCAGGAGATGCAAAGTGAAAACGTGATGCTGAAGGCAGTGTGGCGGAGCATGCAAGACCAAAATGTTGGCTCACCGATAAAAATAAGCGAACAGAGGAAACAAAGTGTGAGTGCGAACAGGATAAAGAAACTGAGCTCTGAGTTGTTGACACGGACAATAGCTGTGTTTCTGTGGTGGAAGAACACAGCAAAAACACCCATAGTGAGAAAAGCTCCCACCCCGGAGATAACTGTCAGGGCTATACCCAAATGGTCAAAGGTCAGGAACTCCACCTTTTTGGGGATGCAGGCTGTTCTATCGTTGTTTGACCAGAAGTCCATTGGACAAAATGTGCATTCTATTGAGTCTATAGGAAAGAGATAGAATGAAGAAAAGTTGAATAAAATAGTGCAAAGACATCTATGAGAAATATCAGAGCTGATGTGAATCTTATTTCTTGGATTCGTTCTCACTTGTCTGATTGCTAATTTTGCCACTGTCACATGGTATACAGTCAAAGCAGCAAACAGGCTCCCCACGACGGACAGCTTTCCGGGACCCCGGAGGACAGCTGGTGCTGCATACAGACACTGGCACCTGTAGAGGGACACAAACAAATGATGTCATCAAGCACTGGTGAGCTATATCATATATATGTATATGTATATGCAAACAAAAAAATCAGTTCTAACATTGAAAAAAACAACAATATTAACAGGAATTAACAAGAGCTTATCATGTGCTTTGATAATAAAAGGGCTATTTCCTCATGTACTTATTTCAGCAAGACTCCAGAGAATAAAAAAACAGTTTAAGCTGCTGTGTCTTAAAGGCTCTTCTACTTAGCGATCCGTCTTAAGCACAAGGCAGCAGGCAACCCTTTGTCTGAAGCATAACAAAAACAACAAAAGTTCTGTGTACACCAGGATCTGTTTGATAGCAATTTATCATTAACATGATTTTAAGAGAAAATTAGGATAGCTTCTATCTGAAATGTCTTAGATTCTGGCTTCCCCCACCATCCAAATGACTGCAGGTTAGTCAGGAGTGAGTGTGTCTGGTTGTTTGTCTCTGTGTGGCCTCAGATGGACTGCTGGACGGTCCAGGGCGTACAACCTTTGAGTCTTAGGATAGGCTCCAGTTACCCCATGACCCCATTTGGGGATAAGCGGTTCAGAAAATGGATGGATAGTTTGACGTGTCAATACAATAATAATTATGTAATGCAGGTTTCATTACATAATGATTTCTACATTGTATGTCCTTTCTTGTTTCTCATAGAAGTGTTGTGCACCCAACACCAAAGCAAATTCCTTGTAGGTGAAAAACCTACTTGGCAATAAACCTAATTCTGATTCTGATTCTGATTCTGATCATATATGAAAAAAGTCGTGTACAAATAATGTTTGGTAACTTTGGGACTTTCCATTCCATAATATATAGTGTCATGTTTGAATTCAGTGTAACAAAACCAATGTTATCAATTTAGAGGAAGTCAAGAATGAGAAATACAATAGGAAAGACTGAATGATTAAGCACTTCAAATTGCCCATTGATGCATTTTCAGTCTTTATTGTATCAAGAAAAAAGGGATTTAAATCAGATCCCGACTTTCCTGCCCATCTGACTCACCTCCATCTTAACCTACAGAACTTCAACAGTTGGCATCTGATGAAGGTAAAAACACAGTGTGAGCAGCTTGCCTCACTCTGATGCCCCGCCCACATTATCCTGTCCTCCTGGATCAGCAGCTCGTCTCCGGTAGGCTTGGTTCCATCGAACAGCCCCACGGTGACAAATTCAATGCTCCCGCTTGTGCCCCTCTGCCAGTTGATAATGTCGTAGTAGGGCACAGAGTCCCCCTTCAAGTCAAAATTCACCTCTTCCCCGGCCATGTTGAAAGTAACTTCCTGGAGATATTGCTGTAGCTTGAACCACAAAATTGATATGGTTAAATGATGGGAAAATGTCTCAAAAGGAGGTTTAAAAAGCAATATCATAACATTTGACTGAAGGATGATACCTGCCAGGGGAGTACGTTGGTTGGCTGAGCACATGATTTGTTTTGAAAAGGCCCACTGCCTTCTTGACAGAGAAGAAGGTTATGCAGCGAATGAGCAACTGCATATACGGCCTTATAGACATTATAGGCCACTCTTGGACTGGATGTGTTCATGTAGGCTGAATGCTGTTCCAGCAACATTTCCTGTCCCGTGCACAGTGGAAGCTGAGAGGCAGAGGAGGGAAAAGGACTGCAGCCATACAGGGCCTCCCACAGCTCATCCACCAGACGATTATTGGGATAATTCTGGGGGCTGACTGTCAGCAGGTAGTCACTGAGTCTGGAGATGTGACCTTTTCTGATGCCAAACCCAATTGTGCCTCCTAAGAAGGGGTAATACTCGTTCCCTGTGAATACAGACGCTGTGATCCAAGCTTCACTGGCGACCCACTGGATTCCGGTGATGTTCTCAATCATGTAGTCTCTCAAGAACGGTGTCATTTCCCCCTCTGCTGAAAATACCACTACCACTTTTGCCATAGAGGTACGCATCACCTTTACAAAACGGAATATAATGACAGGGATGAATTGTTTGTGGTTTGATATAAACTGATGTACAACACATTATGTGAAGACTAAGCAGGAAAGGGCACAAAAAATATATAAAATAAAGGAAAAATATCCATTACACTTTTGTGAAGTGATGATAAAAAAACTGGAAGTGTCACAATATGAATGTTAAAGTGTGATGTGATCTGTTCTTTGACTGATGCATCACAAATGTGTTTTTTTTTTACCTTAGTATAAGTATGATGAAGCTACACTGTTGAAGCACTGAGAGAGTGTGCAGTCTCAAAGAAAAATATTCATTAATATGAAAAACTTCATACTCAGTCAATTCTGTATCAGATTGCTACTTTTTCATTCATCACTCTTTCTGTTAAAATATCTTGTCAATTAGCCCTTTTGAGAGTTTTATAATAACTTTAAATACATATTTTTCAACTAATCTTCATCTGTGCTTTTTTTTAATTACCTGCATAATCTCCAGAGCTTTCTGGCGATTGTAGAGCAGCGGGATCATTTCTTGGTAAGCCACACACACGTTGGTACCTTGTAATTCCCTCAGTAGACCTTGTACAGCAAAGCGGCCATATTCATGGTCTCCTCTGACAAGTCCCACCCACGTCCAGTTGAAGCGCACCAGCAACTGGGCAATAGCCTTCACCTGATTAAGAAAAACAAATTCTAACTACTTTAATAAACGCAATGATACTTCAGTTCAACTCCCCCCTGAAAAAAGAATATGTTTCAAAAGAAATGCATACATTGTCATTTAGTAGTATAGTTGGGACTTTAAAAAAAATGTTTGGATTACAGAATATTTGTATTAATGAAGAGATGAGAGGGGAACATTCTCACCTGATAATCATCATTTGGAATGACTCTGAAAAAAGTTGGATATTTTCTTCTGTCAGTGAAACAAGCACATGAAGAAAAGTAGCTGATCTGGTTGCAAAAGAAAAAAAGAACAGAAAAACATGATGAAATTATGTTGGTCTTTCAGGGATTTCAGAGAAAAAGTGCTGCTTTTACCATTGGGATTCTGAATGGCCGCAGGATTCTTGACACCACAATGGACTGAGCGGAACCTGATTCTCCAATCACAGCGAGCAGTGGAGAAGCACCACTGCACACAGGAGAGTCGTTCTCACTCAGCCCGTTCAACACAGCCAAAGCAGCCCTCTGACCGGTTAGTGGATAGGCACAAGAGTCAAAGATTTTGTACCCAAGGGTGTAATTTGGCAATAGTTCTGGACTTTGGTTTATCTCCTCCACGGCCAGCCTCATGGTTAGAGCCCAGCGGAAGGCCCTGGGATCAAATCTGTAACTCAGCATAGATGCACACACACACTCATAATACACATGTGTCATAAAAACAATTAGAAACTGAGAGGCTGCTTCGATCCAGTGTATATTAGCCTATGAATGAACAAATTATTTAATACAATTTTTTTATTGATAACTAAACCTGTTTTAAGGGAATAATTTAACAAGTCAGTACATTTCTAATAAAAAATAATTTTCTCTTTCTTTTTACTTTCTTAGATTTGACGAACTATTTGCTATGTTAGACCTCTACATTAATAGTTTCTTCAGATTATTTGTAAGAGAGATTCATGAAAATAATTTCAAAGACCAGAACAAAAGAAAATCAAAAACACAGTTAAAAAAAAGCAGACCTTTAAAAAACACATAGTAGAATACAGACACTGTGTTGCTTATTTCATCAGCTCAAAGGGTTAAATCATCATATCAGCACAGGACATCTGGATGTATTTAAAACTGATTCTTAACCCTGAAAAATATATAGAATGTACATCCTACAGAATTAGGTCAATAGAAAATGTTACATGTTTGTAACAAAATCACACATGACTCAGAACTTTGAATGCTCCATCAAGCTCACCCGTTGCACTTCACTGGTGGTGGTCGGTAGGTGCAGTTAAGGTCAGGCATTTCCTGGTTATAATGGAGGGGAAAGATCCCTCCAATGACAAATTGACCATCTGCCACAAAGCTTGGCTGAAAGTTGTTTCGAAGAACACACGCATTCGTTGAAGCTGTAGATGGATAAGTGAATCTTGCATTTGAGGTGTGCGTTGAAGGGAGGACACAGGCTGAGTTGAGCATGAAAAACAAAGTCAGCAGAGACATGCTGTTGGGAACTACCTAAAAGAGAGAATGAGCGAAAAATGTCACAAGTTATATATCAAATGTGACCCTACTAGTAAAGATACTGGGCATCTTCATTGGATATGGGTGGCTCCACCTAGTTAACTGAAGTGGGACTGAATGATGGCAAATAAAGACAGAAAAACAAAGCTTGAGATGGAAGGTCCCATAAGAACAACATAACAACTTATTATCAAGTTTGTCATTTCTGACCTTTGGTCGGTTTGTCAGCACAAAATTGAACTAGGATAAGAGCCCTTCTTTAGATAAATGGAATTATCTGCAGATAATTCCTTGAAAGTCTGTTGGTGTAGATTGTCAGAAGTAATCTTGGAAATTTTTACTCGTTGGACATTAAAGACATTTCATATCTCACATGAAAAGGCTTCTTAAGATCTAAACTGAACAAAAAAGTATAATTCCATTTTTTAAGAATCTATGTATTTTTCTTTTAAACCTAAAAAAAGTAACCAACCAATTTTTATACACAGCCACACACACACACACACACACACACACACACACACACACTCTTAAAGTTACTGCTTTTGCAGTAATATACACATGTACATATACTATATTAAATCAAATGAACAATTGATAATACTTCAAATTAGTTAATGGAACAGACTGAGTGGTCAATGGTGAGTATTCTGCCCGCACCAGGAAACACAGTATTCCCACTAAATGATGTCACAACCTTTGTGTCTGGGCGGTGGCCTCATATTTCTGTGTGTTCCTAAAGTATATAAATCAGCTGTGGCCTAAAATACCACAATGCTTTGAGTCTTTTGAGAGTCCTCTCACTCCTGAGTCAGGCATGGCATTGGTAGCTGCAAAGCTTCTTATATTTGTGTTTCTTTATAGGGGAGAACTCGGGCCGGCTACAGCTCAGGATAGTTGCCTTTTCTTAGGGGAAGAACAGCGAAACAGTCTGTTTGCAGATGGAGATGTTGTTATAGGGGGGTTATTCCCTCTACATTACAGCCCTATTTCCTCTCTTATGACATATAAAGAAAAACCAACAGCTAATAAATACAATTAGTAAGTTGCTGGTAATTTGTTTACTTGTGCAGAGAACACAGATTTACCTTTGGAAGATTGCTTTTTCTATGTGGATGTATTTGTACTGAGTAAATTTCTTTCTCAATTCCGCACAGTTTCAGCTCTCGCGCCCTGCGTTGGATGCAGACCATGACTTTTGCTATCAAAGAGATCAACCAGCGCAGGGATCTTCTCCCACACCTCAGGCTGGGTTACCACATCCACGACAGCGGTGATGACATACCTGTGTCTTTAAGATCCTCCTTTTTGTTGGTGAATGGCCAGCCAAAGCGAGGCCTTGGTGCCGAGAGTGTGAGTAACAACCAGAGTGTAAAAAAAGGCAACAGTTTAACGTGTGGTGCAGTAGAAAGGACGGTGTCATCAGTAATTATCGGAGATGCAGGTTCTGGGGTGTCCATGGCTCTTCTACGAAGTCTGGGTTCCTTCCATATCCCCTTGGTGAGTGAGCCTAATTGATTGTACAATCATAATGTATTTATGCTATCCTAAATCAGGCCTTTTTAACCATTATAATATAGTCCAATGTAGCTGAATTTAATATTTTTAAATCCATGCAACAATTTCCGATTCAGCTTTTGTCCCATTCAGACCAGGGTTTATAAATGTATCTGAATTTTGATTGTACAGAAACAGACAAAAATAATTAGCCTCATAAAGCAAATATTTCATGTTATAAAATTACAATTATTTCTGTCCTAAAATATTCTGCATTCCGTTTGCTTTAGGTACAGTGGTGCTGTCCCTATGTTTTTGAAGATTTCATTTCTATTGCTTGTTGTAAATTTGTCCACCAAACCAGTGCCAAACCATCACTACTGTTTTCTTTTCTGTTTTTTTTTCATGGGGGAACTAGGTGAGCTATTTTGCATCCTGCAGCTGTCTGAGTAATCAAAAGGAGTTTCCCACATTCATGCGCACTATGCCCAGTGACACCTTTCAGATCGGAGCCCTGGCTCAGCTGGTTAGCTATTTCGGCTGGACCTGGGTGGGAGTCATTGGTGTTGAATCAGATTACGCCCGCTTTGCCATCCAGCTTTTCCTTCAGGAGTCAGTGAAGTATGGTGTGTGTTCGGCCTACACACATTTTTATCCCGTGGAGCTCAGCCAGCAGGCTCTCAATGGGCTTCTTGATGTTATAGAGGTAACTTTATCATATATCACTGAATTTCATGGGGATAGAAGTAGAAAAACAAAAAAGTCACCTGCAATGAGTTCAACATCACAAGTGAGAAAATGTGGTTGACGCTACTGTTTTTATTCTAAAACTGCATTGTGGGGTAAACACATGATACTGTACATATCATAAGACCCTTTACTCATTCATAAATGTACCACAATGATTGCTTTTTCAACAATTCATTGTAATGTAAGGCTTGGTATGACCTTTACTGCATATAAGAAATACACAAGCTCCAACACGTATTTTTAAACAAAATATCATTAAATTTCAGTACTAATCTCCTCTTTATACTCATTCATCAGATGTCATCTGCAAAGGTTATCATTAACTTTTCTGGTGAGTCAGAGATGCAAAGCATTCTCAGAGAGACCCGGCTCAGAAATATAACTGGTTTACAGTGGATCGCCAGTGAAGCCTGGGCCACGGCCAGATCACTTTGGGAAAAATCTGGACATCTCCTAATGGGAACACTAGGATTTGCCATCCAGAGAGCTGCTATGATTCCAGGACTGCAACAACATCTCACAAATCTTACACCGTCCTCCATTCAGAATCAAGCTTACTTTGCAGAATTTTGGGAAGAAACCTTTAAATGTCAACTTAATGGATCTATGGACAGTAAACCTTCAGGGGTTGAAAACCACTCCAACAGAGTTCCTTGTGAAGGCTCAGAGGATTTAAAGCATGTTTACTCGCCTTATTCTGATGTGACACAACTAAGAGTGTCTTATAATGTCTACAAGGCTGTATATCTGGTGGCCCATGCCTTGCAAGATATGAGTAATTGCATAACCGGAGCAGGGCCTTTCCTGAATGGCACATGTGCAGACTCAAAACATTTCCAACCTTGGCAGGTAAGACTGGTTGTAAATTATGTATTATCTTAACTCAATATTCAAAACACACAAAGACAAGTTAAGACTGTTATCAAAATAACCTGTCTCTTTTTTCTTTCAGCTTATTTACTATATGAAGCGGGCTAATTTTTCTGCACTGGGTGAGAAAGTAAATTTTGATCAAAATGGTGACCCCATAGCTTATTATGATCTCATGAACTGGCAGAAGAGACCTGATGGCTCTCTACATTTAGTAAAAGTAGGTTTCTACGATGCCTCTTTGCCAGCTGGTCGTCGCCTAGTTATAAAAGACTCAATGATCAAGTGGCCTGTGGGAAAGCAGGTTTGTTCTCCACAATCAGGCCTGAGGCCATGCTCACCTCTCAGACTTTTGTATGCGCTACTGATAAACAAGTCTCTTGATTTGTTTTTGTTAGCATTCAACATACTTACTTAAGTTGGCAGTAAAAAATATCACCTAATTGAATAAACATGTATAAATGTATAATTATACCTACTTTTGTGGAGGGAAAAATAGATGGGGTTCCAAACAAGCTTCATTGTTTTACGAATATAATGCATGATAATTTTGCAACATATGAAACACGATCATGTGAGATAACATAACATTTTAAAATATTACTTATAAGATGACATTTTTGCTTACATTTCATGAAATTATGTCTTTATAGCTCTCATAAGACATTAAAGCCCATTTGATTTTTGAACTTTGCCTCTCAGGCAATCCGGTCTGTGTGCAGTGACAGTTGTCCCTCAGGTTCTCGCGTTGCCAGGAGAAAGGGCGAACCTATTTGCTGTTACGACTGTGTCCCCTGTGCCGAAGGAGAAGTTAGCAATCAGACTGGTATATATTGTTTTGTGTCACGCTTTCTTTTAATCAATGATTGTTTAATATCAATACACTAGCCTATACTTGAATTTAAACCATTACTTGTTAACTTGTCACTATAGCCTAAAAGTGCCAGACAATGCTTTTCAAAACAAATTTAAAATGGGTCCCTTAGGTTATCAAAAAGGGGGGAGGTGGAGGCAACTTCATGGGATACTTTCATGATTTCAAACAATAATAGTTTTTTGTCAGGTTCACCAAGTTTTCCTTTAAATTAGGCTTTGCTAAAGTAACATTTTTATCCTTCTTCTGTTCATTTCCAGATTCACTGGAGTGCTCACGCTGCTCGGAGGACACATGGCCCAATAAAGACAGAAATATCTGCATCCCAAAGGCAATAGAGTATCTGTCTTTTGATGAGCCGATGGGATTCCTGTTGTGTGTTGCATCTGGTCTAGGAGCTTGTATATCACTTATTATCTTTGGCATATTTTTTGCACACAAAGACACGCCTCTAGTTCGTGCCAATAACATGGAATTGAGCTTCCTTCTTTTGGTCTTTCTTGCCATCTGTTTCCTGGTCGGCCTGCTTTTCATCGGTGAGCCTTCAGACTGGCTCTGCCGCATCAGGTACCCCGCATTTGGGATCAGTTTTTCCCTGTGTATTTCTTGCCTTCTGGCAAAGACGACAGTGGTCCTCATGGCTTTTAGGTCCAGACTGCCTGGAAGTCGTGCCATGAAATGGTTTGGAACCACACAACAAAGAATCAGTGTGCTTTTGGGGACAGCTGTTCAGGTCGGAATTCCATAACAGTTGAGCAAAAAAATATTCTTTTGACATTCCATCATCAAATTAGATTCTAATTCTTTTTTTCCCCCTAGGTTGTAGTCAGCCTCGTTTGGCTGCTCACCAGTCCCCCCCATGCCAGTTATAATACAGACTACCACAGTGCTACAATCATTATTGAGTGTGTGACTGGCTCAGAAGTTGGCTTCTGGTGTGTGCTCGGATACATCGGTATCCTGGCTTGCGTGTGCCTCATCATGGCCTTTTTGGCCCGGAAGTTACCCGATAATTTCAACGAGGCAAAGTTCATCACCTTCAGCATACTGATCTTCTTTGCAGTATGGATTACTTTTATCCCAGTTTACATAAGCACAGCTGGGAAATACACTGTTGCTGTACATGTTTTTGCAATTTTAGCCTCAGCTCTTGGACTTCTCTTTTGCATATTTGCTCCAAAGTGCTATATTATTCTGCTAAAACCCGGAAAGAACAACAAGAAAAACATGATGCAAAAGTGAAAATGCTTTCACAAGATGTTATTTTATTATTCCTTAAGGTATAATAAAGCAAACCTATTGGAAATAAAACAAATAATTACAAATTTTCTTGTCAATTGTTCTTATTTTGAAGATAATCATACACAATCACATTTATTCAAAAGAGTGACCATTTAACCAAATGTGTTAACAGTACAAAAGTTTAATAAGACATTTTATGTAAACAAACAGGGGTTTGGAATGAGGAAATACTAATGAACATTGAAACGTTGACACATTTCAAATCAATATCATAGCCTGAAAGTCAAGTTTTGTGAAAATTATTTCCCATGACATGCCTCTTGGTATTTTTCTCCGGCCTGATTAAAATTATGTAACATTTAGGAGCAAAAATGCATATCAATAAGCCAAATGCTGACGACAGAATAGCAAATATTTCGACAGCTACAGTGAACTTTCCAGGAGAGCTGATGTAGGCTGGGATGAAGGTGATCCAGACAGCACAGAATATCAACATGCTGAAAGTGATAAATTTGGCTTCGTTAAAATTATCGGGCAACTTTCTCGCCAGAAACGCCAGAACCAAACATATTACTGTAAGGATCCCTATGTAACCCAGGACAGCATAGAAGGCAGTCTCAGAGCCTGTGTTACATTCCAAAACTATCTTCTTATTGCTGTATCTGAAAACCTTATCCGGCCAGGGGGGGCTGAGAGTTAGCCATAATATACAAATAACTATCTGAATCAAAGTGCAGGAGCAAACAATAATCTTTTGCTGTGCAGGACCAAACTTTCCAACTACTTTATTACCAGGGTGTGTGGCTCTGAAAGCTGTTACAACAACAATAGTTTTTCCCAAAATGCAGGAAATGCAGAGAGCAAACGTCACACCGAAAGCCGTGTGGCGCAGCATACATGTCAAGACTGTGGGTCTGCCTATGAAAGTGAGAGGGCAGAGAAAACACAGAAAGAGAGAAAACAGCAGGAAGCAGCTGAGCTCAGAGTTGCTGGCCTTTACTACGGGTGTTTCTCTGTAGTGGATAAAAACCATCAGCGTGGCCAGTGACATGAAGGCCCCTACCAGAGATACAACCGTCAGAGCTGTTCCCATTGGCTCCTGGTACGACAGGAACTCAGTATTTTTGGGAATGCACTCATCTTTCCTGTCGTTGGACCAGTATTCCTGTGGACAAGGTGTGCAGTCTGTGGCCCCTGTTGAGAGTCAATTTTTGCATTTGTCTCATCATAAAGGTAACGACTATATTTCCCAAAAAAAAACAAGTTGATTCATTTCAGGAGCACATAAGAAATCAAATAGAGTGCAAGCAACACTGAACACGTGGCACCAGACTGTGCATGTTTAGATCAGTTTGTCACACACACTTTTGATTGATGTCTGACTACCTGATGAATTGGCCACAGTTCCATCAGCACAAGGGATGCAGTCAAAACAGCAGGTCGGTTTCCCTTTAATTTGAGCTTTCCTGGTTCCTACTGGACACATATGAGAGCAAACTGATGTCGGGACCTGGAGGAAAAGGGATCAAGCTCTATTAAGAATCCTGTAATGAAACAGCCCTCATGTGACATTTATTAAACAAAAACAACAACAACAACAGAAAAGTCACTGTTACCTTTTTGCCTGTCCTCCACACTATCTTTTCTTCCTGAATACTGAGCTTATAGTTGCCATTCTCATCAGATGCAAAATGGCCCAGTTTTACATGTTGCACCTGCCCATTTTTCAGCTGCCAGTTGATAATGTCATAAGAAGCAGGAGGGTCACCATTTTCATCAAAAAACACACTATCCCCAAACTCATTTTTGAAGTTCACTCTCTGTAGATGATATGCAACCTGTGCAAAAGAACACATGGAAACATGTCTGAATATGTATTTGCAGGTAGTTGGAAATATTGTCAGTGTATTTGCAATTTGTTTTACCTCTTTGGGCTTAATTTTTGAGACGTCCAAACATGGCCTGTCTGTTTTTTCTCCTGCTGGTTGGCAGAATACCAGCTGATGGAGGGCATGTGCGATAGCATAAACAGCTTTGTACACATTATAGGCAACTCTTAGCTGTGTGACATTGAAGAAAACCTCCTGGGAATTCATTAAATTCTCATTGCCTGTGCATACTTTGTTTATTTCATCTTCACCTTTGTTCATATCAGATGCATTCAGTCTACACCCCACCATTATCTCCCAGAAGTCTTTTACAAATGCCGCATTTGGATCTGTGTAAGGACTGATAGCTGTTAGAAATGGTTTTAGTTTTGGGATAGCCATGTTTTGCACCACAAATCCCAGAGCTCCACCAAAAGCCTGGTACATTTCAGGTGTGGAGGGCTGTGGTGCTGTTATCCATGCTTCACTAGCGAGCCACTGAATGCCTGTAATGTTGTGTTTCACTACCTCTTTCATCAAAGGAGAAAAGTCCCCCTCTGCAGCAAAAGCCAGAATTACTTTGACGGTTGATTGTTTGATCATTTTCAAAACAACCATAATTTTATCCAGAGGGTATGTACGTGAAACTGTTCCAACAAAAGCAATACAAACCCCAAGCTTTTTAACCTCTTCAGTAAAAGCCAGAACCCCATTTCGTCCGTAGTCATTGTCTGACTGTATCACTCCAATCCAGTCCCAACCAAAATATTTGACCAAAGCTGCCAAAGCTTTTGCCTGGAAGTTATCACTTGGGATAGTCCGAAAAAATGTTGGATATTTAGTTCTGTCACTAAGACAGGCACACGTTGAGAAATAACTCACCTGGAAAAGGAACCAAAAGTGACAAAATGTGTAAATAAAAAAGTAACTTTGAATACAATAATATGATATTGTATTGCAGAGTGCGCAAGTAAGATTTCCCTACTCACTACTGGCACTTGAAATGGTCCAAGTGTTCCAGCCACAGCCATGGACTGCGATGACCCTGCCTCTGCTATGACCGCAGACATAGTTGGAAGACAAGAGGAAGACATTTCTTTCTCCACTGGTCTACTGGCCAATGTTAAAGCAGCACGTAAGGTATTTGTGGGAGATGAACATGAATTAAGGATCCTGTATCCAAGAGATAAATTAGGAAGGAGATGAGGATTGTTGTTTATTTCTTCAATTGCAAATATCATCACTTGGGCCCATCGAAAAGCTCGCAGATCAAACCTGTGCAATAAAACAACAGATGAAGCTGTGGAATGTACATGTATAAGTAATAGGAATCTTTTTACACAATTAAAATGACGCATGTTGAGAAAAATCAGATACATAAAAACTTACACTGCACACTTCACTCCAGGAGGCTCTCTCTCAAATGTAACAATGCTGCCGATTTCTTTGTTCAAAACTGGAAAAATCCCTCCTATCATTATGTCGCCTTCTTTGAACAAGCTTGGCATGTTAAATTTTCCGAAGAGCTCACAACAAGTAACTGTGTTTAAGAACAGAACACACAAACATAAGTGGGCAGTTCTTTGCATCTTTGGAATGATTGATGAAATGAAAAGTAGTTCACAGCTCCTCTGATATAAGGGATGTATGTATATGTGTTTTCATGATGAAACACCAACACATTCCCCAAGGCACAGGGATCATTGGTAAGGTCAACACAAAAGGGAGGTGATTACAAGATTTAACTTTGCAATTAACTTTTGTGTATATCTAACCATATCCTGCTTCTCTCTTTTGGTCCCATTAAATGTTGTCT
>CAJRST010037777.1:5404065-5416137 GCA_907169785.1 Menidia menidia
CTTCTTTCTCTGCTTTCTGAATAAAGTCAGCTGTCCCTTCAGATGCATAGGTGCTTGAAGAATAAATAATCCCCACCCATCGCCAGTTGAAGTATTTCATGAGCTGGATCAAAGCAATGATTTGGAAATGGTCACTTGGAACCGTTCTGAAAAATGTAGGGTACCGCTTCTTGTCACTCAAACAGGCACAGGTAGACAGGTGGCTCAGCTTAGAAAAAAAGAAAAAAAAGACATACAAAAGTAAAAAAAATGTAGACATTTTGAAAAAAAGGCTTAAAATCTTAAAAATCTGTACCTGTGGAAATAATAAAGAGAGACTATATAAGATAAATAAATATGACACTGGTTATATTGTGAAAAAGCAAGATATGATAAATGAATATTCCTTACCTGTGGAATTGACATTGCACTGAGTATTTTGTTTATGTCATCAGATACTCCCGATGATGAATGACCCAAAACAGCCAGAGTCTGACTGTGACAACCTCGTGGATCATTTCCATTTACAGCTTCTATAGCAGCTCGAAGCAGATTTTCAGTCCCACAGCCGTTGAACACCCTGTATCCCAGACTCACACCAGGTAGGAGCTCATTATCTCTGTTGATCTCCTCCACAGTAAACATCATTGTCCTGGCAAACTTAAGTTCCCTGGGATTCCATCTAACGACCATAGTGCAAAAGTATTGAAAAAGTCACTTAAACATAAAATCACATCTCTCAGTTCAACATAGAAAGCAACTCTGTGTAATTTGTATTCATGTACATAACCATTTAAAAAAATACTGGATATTTCTTAAAGTTCACTCACCTTTTGCAGTATGTATATGGCAATGCCTGATAATCATTATCAACCAGTGTCATTGAACTTTCTATGGAGAAAACACCTCCTATGAAAAAATCACCTTCTTTAAAAAATTCCATAAACCCTGACTGCCCTATCATTTTGCATGTTTCGTTTTCCGACTTAGTCCTTGCCAGTAGAGTTAATAAGATAATGCAAATCCAGCCCATTTTGAAGCACCCTTCCCCCTTACTGAAGTACTGTCATCAAAAAGCTTTCCTTTATAGTTTTTTTTTCCTGCAATGGGGGTTGTCCTTCTGCAAAGTGAATGCATGCAGAATCCTCGAGAGATTACTTTTCATTTCTTGCATCAGGGGCAAAACTTCCTTACTGACATGATAAAATCTTTTTTAGTCTTTATTTGTGGACTACAAGGTAGTTTTTGTATGAATGTTGAGCAAAAAAAGCCATGGTATTTGTTAGTTCTCAGCCACTAAGCTACAAAGTGGCCCACTCATTAGTATGTCATTTCTATGTAGAGTTTGCATGTTCTCCCTGTGTCTCCATGGTTTCTGTCCAGGTACTCTGTCTTCCTCACTGTCCAAAAAATATGCATAAATAAAACGCTGCGTTTTTAATTTAGATTCTGGACATGCCTTGGATCAATTTCTTGGTGCAGTTAGAAATTGTTTGTGAATGATCACAGCAAGAGGGTTTGTGGTTTCTCACACAATGACCGCTGAAATGAGCTCCAGCCCTACAGGACCACATTTAGAGTAAGAAGGCACAGAATATTGATTAATTTGTTGCCTTTTATAAACAAATAAAGCAAGTGTATTTCATTTGATTATTTTGTCCCTAATGCTGATTTAGTCCACTTATGGGCTGAAGGAAATTACATGGAATACAATACTCCATTCTATGGTCATTTTTAGTAAGGATTAGGCCTGTTATTAGACATAGACATAGACATAGACAACTTTACTGTCATTTTGTGTGTACGGAGTGCACACAAAACGAAATTTCATTTGCATACAGCTTTAGACAAGAAAAGGATTCAATAATTTAGAAGTCTAATGGCAACAGGGAAAAAGCTGTTGTATAGCCTTGTGGACCTGCAGCGGATGCTGCGGAACCTCTTCCCAGAGGGCAACAGGGAGAACACATCATGGTGGGGGTGTGAGGGGTCTGTGATGATTTTACGGGCTCTGGACACGCAGCGCTGGGGTGAGATGTCCTCAATGGAGGGAAGAGGAGCCCCGATAATCTTCTCTGCTGTCCTCACCACCCTCTTCACGTTCCTCCAGTCGGAGGCACTGCAGCCTCCACCCCACACAGAGAGACAGCTGGTCAAAATGCTCTCTATGGTGCTTCTGTAGAAGGTCGTGAGGATGGGCGGGGGCAGGTGGGCTCTTCTCATCCTTCTCAGAAAGTACAAGCGCTTCTGTGCCCTCTTCACCAGGGATGTGGTGTTCACAGACCAGGTGAGGTTGTCTGTGATGTGCACCCCCAGGAATTTGGTGCTGCTGACCACCTCCACAGCTGAGCTGTTGATGAACAGTGGAGCATGATGAGGCCGGTACTTCCTGAAGTCAACGATGATCTCTTTCGTCTTCTCCACGTTCAGTATCAGGCTGTTGTTTCTGCACCAGCCCACCAGCTGCTCCACCTCCTCTCTGTAGTCCCGGTCATTGTCGTCTCTGATCAGGCCCACCACCGTTGTGTCGTCTGCAAACTTCACGATGTGATTGGTGGTGAACCTGGGGGCGCAGTCATGTGTCATCAGAGTGAACAGCAGGGGGCTCAGGACGCAGCCCTGAGGGGAGCCCGTGCTGAGGGTGATGACATCAGATGTTTTTTGTCCGACCCGGACTGACTGAGGTCTGTTGGTGAGGAAGTCTAGTAGCCAGTTGCGAAGAGGTGTGCTAAAGCCTAGGTGTACCAGTTTTTCCACCAGATGCTGTGGGATGATGGTGTTGAACGCTGAACTGAAGTCCAGGAACAGCATCCGCACGTGGGTGTTCTTTTCCTCCAAGTGTGTCAGGCTCAGGTGAAGAGCGGAGGAGATGGCGTCCTCAGTGGAGCGGTTTCGCCGGTAGGCAAACTGGAATGGGTCAAATGTTGGGGGGAGACTGGAAAGGATGTGATCTTTCACGAGCCTTTCAAAGCACTTCATGATGATGGGAGTCAGTGCAACGGGCCGGTAGTCATTGAAACAGGTGACTTGAGGTTTCTTTGGCAGACTTAAAGCATGCTGGCACTGTGGCCTGGTCCAGCGAGGTGTTAAAAATGTCTGTGAGGACACCAGCTAGCTGACCTGCACACTCCTTGAGCACCCGCCCAGGTATGTTGTCGGGACCTGGGGCCTTCCGCGGGTTGACTCTTCTCAGAGTTTTCCACACGTCGGCTGTGTCAAGGCAGAGTGCCTCCTCTTCCTGATGGGGAACAGCCTTCATTGCTGGAGTGCTGTTTAGTGCCTCAAACCTCCCGAAGAAGTTATTTAGTCCATTGAGGAAGTCAGCATCAACTTCACCCACCGGGGGGGAGGGCGTGTTGTAATCAGTGATCGCCCGTATGCCTTGCCACATGCGTCTGGTGTTACTGGCGTCGTGGAAAAGATCCTGGATTTTTTTACTGTGGGTCCGCTTCGCTAACCTGATCACACGGTTCAAGTTGGCTCTCGCTGTTCTCAGAGCCTCCTTGTCACCGGACTTGAAGGCTGAGTTCCGTGCTTTTAGCGCTTGGCGAACCTCCCCAGTCATCCAGGGTCGTTGGTTGGCTCGGGTGATGATGTTCTTTGTGGTGCTGACGTCCTCGATGCACTTGTTGATGTAGGCTGACACAGTCATAGCATACTCATCAAGGTTTATCATGTTGTCATATGTTGCTGCAGCTTTGAACATGTCCCAGTCAGAGCACTCAAAACAGTCCTGGAGTGCCTCCATGGCCCCATCAGTCCACACCCTCACCTGCCTCACTGTAGGTTTAGCTCTGATCAGCAGGGGCCTGTATGTAGGAATTAGCATTACAGAGAGGTGGTCTGAAGAGCCGAGGTGGGGGCGTGGGGCTGCTCTGAATGCGTCTTTTATATTTGTATAAACCAAGTCTAGAGTGTTCTCTCCTCGAGTTGCAAAATCCACGTGTTGGTAGAAATGAGGGAGAACAGTTTTCATACTGGCCTGGTTAAAGTCCCCTGCAATGATGAAAACACCCTCAGTGTGTGCAGATTGCAGCTCGGAGATGGTCCGATAGAGAACACTCATAGCCTCTTTAGTATTAGCGCTGGGAGGCACATACACAGCAGTGATGCTGACAACAGTAAACTCTCTTGGCAGGTAGAAGGGTCTGCGGTTAACTGTCAAAAGCTCTATGTCCGGAGAGCAGTGGCTGGCGACTGATCTAGCATTTTTACACCAGTTGTTGTTTATGTAAACACACAGCCCGCCCCCTCGGGACTTGCCGCTAAGACAGCTGTTTCTGTCTGCACGGAAAGTAGTGAGCCCCTCCAGTCTAACGGCGTTATCCGGAATTGATGAATTAAGCCATGTCTCTGTCAGGATGAGAGCACAACAGTTTCCAAGTTCCCTCTTTGAAGAAAGCTCAAGTTGTAAGTGGTCAATTTTGTTGTCCAGTGAGCGGACGTTGGAGAGCAGGATGGATGGAAGCGGCGTTCTGTAGGGGTTAGCTTTTAGTTTAGTTGTTAATCCACCGCGACAGCCGCGCTTCCGTCGACGGTCACACCGCTTGCTCCTCCTCCGGCGTGTGGTACTCCACGAGTTGTGGGCCTCTGGGATTTGTGATCGAAGCAGTCCGAAGTCGCGTAAACAATCAAGCGTAGCTGTAGTTACGAGTCCAAAAACACTGTATGACCGTAACTCCAGCAGCCGTTGGTGGTCAAGTACTGATCTACCGGGTCGATGAGTGGGTTGTAGTATGTTTTGAGGCATATTTTTGTTAAAAAAATAATAATATGATAGAAAATAATGATAATTAGTAATAAAAATAATAAAAATAATAAAAAATAAGTAGGCTAATAATTAAAAAAAATTAGAAAATGCCGCAAGTTGTCAGGAGCTGTATACAGCCGCAGCCTCTCAGGGCGCTGCCATGGTAAGGACCATTATTCTTGTGCAACTATTGCCCTTTTCCTTATCGGTTTGTCTCCTCCTGGTGTGTGTGCATGTGTGGTACCCTCGGCATGCCCTCATCTTTTCTTATATTTTTTTCTGGTGCAGCTGTTCTCCATCACTTCATCACCTGAGTCCCTTGGATTTAATAATTTAGCATTCACTGCATAGACAACTTTGACTATAGAATAGTCTCGATTCCTGTCCAGAGAAATTCCTCATCCAAACGCGTATTTGGTTTGGCCTGCAGAAAGAGTAATGCTTATAAACAGCACACTGGTAACCATAAACTCAATCGTCTTCAAGAGGCCTCCTTCAAGATTCCTACCTGATTCCCACCTCTCCTTTATCTTTGTTTTGTTTTTGCGTGGGATCATGCTTCCTACCACATAGCAAAAAAAGATTAAAAAGTATTTTTTCTCTTGAAATGACAACTTTGTAAAAAATATGCACTCATTCTTGCATGACTGACCTATAGACCACCATAGACTAAAAGGGTCGCCTTCACTAATTTGTAAATAATATCTCTATTGTGAAGGCACTGTAAAAATCCCATGTTTAATTTAATGCTATTGCGAAAGGATTTTCTACAAGTGTTGTTTTTCAATGTGTTTTAATGCTTTTTTCTCTACAACTCTCGGCAGGTATGATTTGATGCATAACATTGCACATTACACAAAAAAATGTAGTACTCAAAAAGACAAACTCATGCCACCTCTATATTTATGAATCTAGTACCGATTTGCATATATAAGTTATTAGCAAGTATTGAATTAGAACTATAGAAATAAATTGATAAAATATTGTTTTTGGATCCATAATAATATTCCTGGTCCAGGATCGGGGGAAAAAAATTGTGCTTTACCTCAAAAGCTAAATTTGTTCATTTTCTGAGCTCACTTTTTTCTCATTTATTTAACACACTTTTTACATTTAGGGGTAAAATGAAAGGAAAACTGATTGCATTTGAAATCCATGCTTGCATGAAAATATCATTTCAAATATTTACAAGGATAACTGAAAGGTACATCAAAACTGACCTGATAATCTTAAATAACATACACATAGACAGTAAGTAACCTTTAACTTTGCAGGTATGTTACCAGTTTCACATGACAAAAGGCAAAGAAACAGCTCAGTGTAGTTAGAATAGATCTGAACAGTAAGTGAAAGGAGACAGATGCACTGAATAAAGAAGCGATAAGCTTCCTCTGTCCTCTCAGAGCCCACAATCTAAGTGTTAATATCATACTACCTGCCACACGTACATACATATTTGTAAAGCAGTGTTTCGAAATCTTATCTGTAAACTGGCAACTAAAAGCCACCAAAAGAGACAGTGCAGTCATTGATATGAGCTGCTGCCTGTAATTGATTATTTTCATGGCAGAATTAACAACTCTGAATTTAATTAACACATGTGCAGTTCTGCCTGGAGAACAGGAGATGCAGGAAGCAACGACTGACCATTTAAATGACTGGAGAGTAGCTGTTGGGAGAAAGCAACTCAGTGACAGGTCGAAAAACATCACGATTATGCTGTTTTCATAACCAGGGCTGACTCTGTTTAACAATATCTTAAATCTTCGTGTGTAGATTGCAAGCAGCAACGTAGTCACCACAAACAGCCCAGGAACAAATCTGCTGGAGTCTGTGGGCCGCACACTCCCCACATCAGCAAATTGGAGGCTGTCTATGGATGAAGAAAATGTCAAATAATTATGCTAGTGTTTAAGAATACAGAAGATGGCGAAGATCACTGATTAAAATGCTTTACCTGCTTTTGTGAGAAATTTATTTTCTGAATTGTGCGTTGAATCGAACTTAGATGGCATCTATTGATTGAAAATGAAAAAATTCAAATTCTGCACATTCACCATAAATTCAGACTTATGCACATGGGCAACATCCCAGCTTGGGGTATTTTTCAACGGTCTGCACAAATTGATGAGAATTAAAGCCAAATATGCCCAAAAAGTCTAACTTGTTGATTTTTCAAATGAACAACCTTATCATATCAAATTGTAGCAGTACAACAAAGACCTGCGAGTCCTTCCACACGCTAATATAGTAGTTTGGAAAATCTGTCCATATAGAGAAAATGCATTGAAACACTGGACGTTACACAGGTTATTTTAAGTCTTAACGTGGTTGAGCAATGAACACAGTGGAACGCTTTCCCATGTACACATTACACACACCTTGATGAAACAGGTCCTGTCGTAGGTTCCCTTTGGGGCTTCACAAAGAATTGAGCTCATTCGTAGGACCGACGATATGATGATTTTTCTTTCTGGAAACTCAGGTTTAAGTTCTTTGCATGAACGCTGTTGAAAGATTTTGATCTCAAGATTGCACATCGTGCTAATGTGGATAAGATCTGTTGCTTTCAGATGATCCACCATCTCGACAAAGTGAGCCACAGAGCTCTGAATCGATACATAGACATTATTGTTATTCCGCTGTGAGTTGTGATTGTCAGATTTTATCTACAGGAGAGTGTTACATAGAAATAAGACAGCTTATACATTTTCTATACAAAATGGCTTTAACTGACATTTACATTTTGCATTGCAAAATCACTTCTGCTTTGCAAATCAATTTTCAAATCAAATGTGATGTGGTTGGTTTCTTTTACTTTAATGAAAATGTAAATCTGGCACTCACCTCATTTGTATGTAAAAGGCAACGGGTCTTAGACAGTAAATGCACACATATTGGCTGTACTTTACATCTGCATACGTGCCTGTTTTCGTCCTTTACATCAACAATGTCTTTAGTTCTTTGTGATTTGTTCACACATCCATTGGATATAGAGGTGTTCACAGATACTTTAGGAAAAAGATTCCTGTCTATTGTGAACCTCTTATGTGATAAAACCATCTCTGAGGAAACATTCACTCCATTGAATCTAAAATTACAAATTTTATTTATGTATGAAACATGCAGTAATCTCATGTGTTCATCACAAGTTGGCAAAGAGAAATCAACATCACTTTAAAGTAGCAACAAATACAAAGTGTTGGTTGAACACATTCAAATATAACAATATGGGAGAGGCATAATTACCCGTCTGGGAGAATTTGTGTGAATCATTATAGTTAAATAGTCTGAAATTGACTAATCCAATTTCCTCATTATTTCACTGTCATTTTAGAATACTCCCAATGCTGTGTTTAGGCCTATTTAATTTAGTTCCCTGCTGAGGACTGTGTTAAATTACCACCAAAGGGTAGATAAATACATCTACAACAAAGCTTTTCCACACCAAGATATAGGAAGTTAATAATGAAAAAAATGTTAAGTACACAAATATTTGACCATTTTGTTACTCACCTGGTATTTGGTCGAGCCGGTTTTGTTTCGCAAAAGTCACAATTAATATCATTTTTACATGAGGCACATGAGGCCTTTTTTTCTCCATAGCACTTATTCTGACTGAGTTGAATCCTCTGATCCAGGCTGAACCAGATGCCTGATGACACAATCCATGCCATCAGAGTTAGGAAGACTAATGTGACCCCTCTCATCTCAGAGCCCTGCCTTTGTCACACGCCTTTCATAGAAGGATGTGTTTTATAGCTTCCTCTTCTCATCTTAACTGTAGGATGTAACATGGTGGCCCATTTTCAGTGGTCCATTTTTTTTCCCCAAATGAGAATTGAGGAACATTATGAATTCAATTTGAGTTTCAAAATCATAGACAGGATCATTTCTCGAACACAAATCCATTTTAAAGAATAAACTGTATGGGATTTTGTTAAAAAGAATGGAAAAATAAAAATAATAAAACCGTCATCAGCTACTTTGATCAGTCAGATATGACACCATTAATGACATTTAAGAAAATTAAATGATTGTTCCAAGACAATGAGATATGTCGAGTTTTATTCTATTGTCTATACATGTATTATATTTGTACATGACCCTTTCTCATGTCTTACACAGGGCATTCATCAGCAATAACCAAGGGCATCTGGACTTCCTTGTATTTAAAAAACAATTACAAGGATCTTGCATTTGATGACATTTGTGTTGTTTAATATTGTGCATTAAAAATGATGCACTTCTTTAAAAGACATAGTTTAATTCAACATGGATGAATTTGTAAATGCAATGTTAAAAACAACTGTAAGAAGTAATGTAACACACTGCAAATACTCCAAACTGCTTAATTTAGAGTGAAGACAACTCAGGCAACAACATATACATAAATGCAGTGCTCACCTCAAGAAATCTGAACAGAGTTTATCATGCTATCCACAATAGTAGGTAAAACACTTAACCATGCTGGATGTGACCATGATACTTAAATTTTGCTGTAACAGCTTATCTGAGGTGGACAGAAGAAACAGCACGTTGTTGCCTTAGACAACCATCCTGTGCACAGTGGACGAAATGGCCCTTTGCTTTGTTATTGACAGTCAGCACAGAAGTGACTGCTTGTTGTAAGAAGGAGCCAGTAGACCTGGAAATGCCATTGTCAGCACTGAAGACTACAAGTTACTTTTTTTTGTTTAAATCATACATAACACATTGTTTTTGGGTACATCTTATATTGGGTTTAAGCATGTCAACTTTTTGTAACTCACGTTATACATTAACACACAAATTACATAATCATAAAAAATAGATATAGACCATATTAACTCTATGAGGAAACCAACATATTGTATGCAGATTCATAGAAGACCAAACACAAAATCAACAGCCATGTGAGAATTTGAAATGGTGGTCCCCTCTAGAAAATATCTTTATTGCTTCCAGCCTATATAGCAACAACTTTTTTATAGTGGATTTTGGACCTTTTGATTATCCCAGACCCATCTATCAAAATAGTCTTAAAGTATCTATTTTGTAGAATATTTTTCTTAATCATATAATAGCATGAATAACCAAA
Organism: Menidia menidia; assembly: GCA_907169785.1. Classification (NCBI taxonomy): domain Eukaryota; kingdom Metazoa; phylum Chordata; class Actinopteri; order Atheriniformes; family Atherinopsidae; genus Menidia; species Menidia menidia. Next base: position 5,413,875 of record CAJRST010037777.1, read on the forward strand.
TATGTTTTCTTTGATGGTTCGAGTCCTGGGGGATCCAGGACCTTTCTGTGTGGAGTTTGCATGTTCTCCCTGTGTCTGTGTGGATTCTCTCCGGTTTCCTCCCACAGTCCAAAAACCTGCATGTTAGATTGATTGGACATTCCAAATTGCCCTTAGGAGTGAGTGTGTGTGTTTGTTCCTCCTTGTATGTCTTGTGTGTGGCCCTGCGATGGACTGGCGGACTGTGCAGGGTGTACCCCGCCTACTGACCACTGAGATAGGCTCCGGTTCTCCCTGTGACCCCATTAGGGTATAAGCATAATCAACTGGAAGTCACATGTTTTTACCACAAAGGTGGCAAAACATCATGGGATACTAAAATAAGACTAAATTTGGAATTAATCAAATGTTTCTTCACAGAAAGAGGAAATGTAGTACATTGTTTTACAAATAATGCAATGCCAACACTTGATATATTTATAAGTCAGAGAGATGGATTTTATTCTTTGTTTTTATCTACATGTTTCGACCAAGAGTTTGAAACAAAGTTTGTTAATTATGTTGTTTATGACCCAAGAAAAAAAAAAAGTCAGATTCCGAGAATGAATGGCATCAAAACACACAGCGCTCATTAAATGAACGATGAATGAAATGATCAATCAGTTGCATGTTGTGACAAAAGTGTTAATTAATACAGGCCTTCTCTTTCTGCTTTCTGGGGGACCAACCAAGGACCTTTGGGTGGCATATTGAAGCAATATGCCACCTGTTGTTCATGTTGTTCCGTAAAAGTATGAAGCAATACGTTGCAATGCCTCCTCTGTTGTGTCTGTTATTGTTGCCTTGCTGCAGCTGCCCTCTCCCATTGGAGCCAGGCCACTGGGTAATAAAGTCAGAAGTGCACCAGACGGGGATTTACTTTCCATTGTTTTTCTGTCTGTGTTATTTGTGTTATTGCACAACATTGCGTAACCATATGTCTAGTTACATTACATAATTGTTTTTGTAGTCTGTAGTGCAATAACATCAGTTGAGTGACACGTAAAGTTTGAAGTCTGTTTTGTTGAGCAGTTATCAGAAAAGCTAATGATGAATAGTAATAGACACTAAAGTGAAATAAAATGTAAGCGTTAAATGTAAGGAGCTTGTCTTTCAATTCTGAACCTGGCAATTGAATATTATTTATATGCAAAGTAAAGCAAGTCTGAAAAAGTTTTAAGTTGAAGTATGTTTTGATTTGATTTAACTTTTTTGTTGTTGTTTTGGCATCTATATCTGTTTAACAATATTATATCAAATTGAGATTTCATGGAGCATACTTGTGAGTCTAGACATGGAAATGTAGTCTCCAGCTGATATAAAGTCTGCTTGACATGCATACTTTCCTTGTCTAAAGGAAAACTCTGCCACTATTTGGCTCTACATACTATTATTGTACTTAACTCATTATACGTCAAGGTTTTGAACGAATGAAGATAGTTTAATTCGGTGCTCTTTATTGGTTCTGTCAGAGTGAAAAAATGATGTAACACTGATCTTTTTAAAATGCTTGATGTTAAGTAGTAGGAGCTACTCAATAAGTTGAGTGGGAACTGACCCTTGTGTCATCTCCATCTAAAGCAGCCATAGAGGCCTGTTCAGAATGCAATTATGTACATTTATTCAACCTTTTCTTTTTAATTCTTTAAAGCATGATTTAATAAAAGACATATACATTAGCCAAATACCCAGACTCTAAAGCATTATATATAAAAAATGCAGAAAGCAGCAGTGGTGTGTAAAAAGTTCTTTTTAGAGACCTCCCACACAGATAAAAAAGCAAAACCGGTTATAAATATGAAAAAAGATTACTGTATACAATGCTCTAAAAGGATAAATCCTTTTTGCCACTATGTTTTTTTTAGCAGTTATTTGGGCTGGCCTTTCCCAAAGATATTCTTTTTTGTATTTTTCTCTGGTTTCAGTAACATGATGTAACATTTTGGGATAAAGATACAAGTCAGAAGTCCAAAACTGGATGCTAGAATAGCAAAGATTTCTACTGCTACACTGAACTTCCCAGGAGAGCTGACATAGGCCGGGATGAAAGCTAACCATACTGCACAGAATATCAGCATGCTGAAGGTGATGAATTTGGCCTCGTTGAAATTGTCCGGCAGTTTTCGAGCCAGAAAAGCAAAAATAAAACACAATATGGCCAGAAGTCCTATATAGCCAAGCACAGCCCAGTAACCTACAGGAGAACCCAGAGCACATTCTAAGATGATTTTATCCTTGAATTCCT
>CAJRST010037777.1:5433035-5469472 GCA_907169785.1 Menidia menidia
AAAAGGCTCCTCCAATGATCACATCTCCATTTTTAGACAGCAGAGGAGACTCTGGAATCTCCAGTATCTCACAGAGAGGGATCTCTTCTTTCGCTGTGCCACACCACAACAGGACTGCCATGAAAGCCAACCCTGTCATTGCTGTGGACATTTGTGTCATCATTGAATCAGATAAGGAAAAGCCATTAAAGTTAAATATGACCTTTATCATGCCGCAATCCTACTCAGCCAATCAGAATTTAGTGGGTCAGGGCAGCCATGATTGGGCCTTGTTTTTGGAAAAAAAACAAAAACAATATAGAATATACTTCAGTCAATAGATTCCATGGTTGGCTATCTAAAAAAAATCAAATAAAAAATACATACATAGAAATGCATATTAGGAAACTAGGGATAAAGCTGGCTGTGTATGTTACAGTTTGCATCACTGTGAGGGGGCTTCAAATGCCAACCAAGAGGTATTCAATGAAACCCTTTTTCTCCTTTGCCAACTGTCTGTTTACAAATGCAACAGGTTAAAAAAAACAAACTCAAACATTCCAGTACCCTGCCTGCAGGTATTGGGCAATTTTCACCAAACTAACGCATGCCCTGACATACCTCAATGCATCTTCTTTGTTGTTGGGAAATTAGCTTCAGGCGCATTACTTCCATCTACTGGGCTGTAGCGTGTATGACGTGTGTGAAAGGAATTGGGGAACTTAAAAAGATTAGAAAATACATTTTATTTTTATTATGATCTTTTTAGACTTTAGATTTTCAGTATAGTGATAATAATAAGCTTACACTGCGTGGTCTTTAAATAATACATACATTGCAACAATCACAGATTGTATTACATTTCTCAGATGGTTTAGATAGTAACACTTGTGTCATGCCCTAAAAAAAGCAGAATCAAGACAGGAGGCCTTCACTTTAGCAAAATGCAATGTATCTTAATGCCTGTGTAACAGTTTTTTAGTACAGCAGTGGGATGTTATTAGTATGCAACTTCCATACCAGACTGACTTTTTAACTGTCCTTATTTGATGCTGGAAAAAGGGCTTTCTTCAAACCCATGCTGCAGAAAAAATGTAATACTTAGAATGAATACAAATTGCACAGCTTTTTAATTATCAAAAGAAGTGACCATATTTATGTATTTATGTTATTTAAGTTGGCCCTTTTGTTGGCAAATATGGCAGTCCAGATGTATTTTTAAAAAACATGATCTAGTTCGAGTTTGATCTGCTGTCCATAAAAATGCAACAATATGGTAAGTAAGTGATACATTTATCTTGGAAGTTAATAATTCAGAAAAGAAAATTAATGTTATTTGGTGAATTATTTTACATGTCAGGCAATCTCACACATTCAAAGGATTGTTTTAATCATTGTTCAGATTATTATTTTTTTATCAAAATCAATCATTTAAATAACTTTGAAAAAAAAGCTGAAAAAGTTCAACATGATGTTACTGGTTCTGTTAATTCACTTTCCTCTTTTCATGCTTTTTTCCAAATAGAACCACTGTATGAAATGAATGAGGATTATCATAATTCAACCATCTTTTAGAGAGAGCACCGGTTAAACTCTTGCATATTGGTTTTTCCAATCACTTAAGAGTGTAACAATACAATATGATTGGATGCTGATATGGATAGATGGTTGAATGGGTGGATAAGCAATAGAACAATGAAACACCATGTACAATGTTGCCATCTCCTGGCTTTGTGGAGCCATTGCTGAAAACCTGCAATTACAACGTTATTATTGTGACTGTGATTATTATCATAATAATCATCCATCCATCCATTATCGTTACCGCTTATTCCCTAATGGGGACACAGGGAAAACTGGAGCCTATCCCAGTGGTCAATGGGCAAGAGGCGGGGTACAGCCTGGGCAGTCCGCCAGTCCATCGCAGGGCCATCATGATAATCATTGTCATAATAATTGCAACATATTATTATCACGATGAAGATGCATACAGAGTAAGATGAATTATTACATTTTTCTAATAACATTGATGACAACATTTAAACGTTAAAAGCAGTCAGACGAAAAAGACATGGAGACATCAATCAATAGCATAATAGTTATATAGGAGGGGGCAATGTGTTGTTTTATTAATAAAACAATATATATAAATACATATATATGTGTGTGAGTCTGTGTGTGTGTTGTAAAACATTGTAAAAGAATATCTATTTACGAAACAGCCTTTATAAGCAGAATTTCCGATTTTCTCCACTAAACAGATGGTGTTCTTTGGCAGAATGAAGGAGCAGGCCCAATCAATACTACTTTCTCTAAGATAGTTTTAATAGTTTTTTCGCTCTTGGGCAAGGCTCTGAACCCCAAGTTGCCTGCAGGTTACATCTGTTGTATCTACTGGTGTGAATGTGCGTGAGAAAGGTGAATGTTGTTTAGTGTAAAGCGCTTTGAGTGGTGAGTTTGACAGGAAAAGCGCTATATAGGAGCATTCTCATTTAAACATTTTCTACAGTAAAGTAAGTGTGGATCCCTCAGAGGACTGCACAGCGGACTGTGTATGTGATGGAGTGAATTGTAGGTTACTGCTTTGACACTGTGTTCCCAACCCTAAACAGATAATTTAACCCATGTACCTTTACGAGTGGTCACTGGTTGATTAATATGTTAATGTGTTATTCATTTTTTAACTAATGACTGTGAGCAATCTCAAAAAGACCACTCAGGTCCTCTGAATGGTTCCGGGAAACCCAAATGTCATTCATAGATCATATTTTAGGACAAATCCTTGTGGTGCTTTGTGGTAAATTTGGAAGTGTGAGAAAGCGGGAAGCAAAACATGTCCAAGTATGCCATTGTGCTGGCCAAAAGTCTTTATCCCTCACGTTCACTTGGTCAAATGTCCATGAGCCACATGCTTGGCTTAGAACGAGCTAACATTTTGCTTGTTTGTGGGGTTTGGAGGAAGACCAGTTTTCTCTCGATTAAACTAGTCACGGTCTGTAGAGCTTTAAAAGTCTTGCCGAGTAAACTTTCTAGCGGTTATATAGAAGGCCAGACAAATAAAACAAGACAAAAAAGAACTTGGGGATCAGAGCCATAAACCAGCCAGCCTAAACCACAGTTGATCGATCCCCATGTCTCAAGAGAATATCTTGCCAAGTCAAGACAATTTTTCAAGTCAATAAAAAACTTTCTAGATTGAGAGAACTCACGTTCCTTATTCACTTTTACGAACGTTATTCACTTTAATGTCTTCATTCATCAATCTGACAAAAACAAACGCTTTAATGGAAACTTTGAACGTTGCACAGCAACTCTATATTTTGTTCTTCTCTTTTATGTTAAACAGCTGAAAAGGTTTCTGTGGATCTTTAAACAAGGTACTGTACTTTCAAAATACATACATCTTATTTAACTTTACTTAGATTTATTTTTTAAATCGTTTATCAACTTCTTTGTTACTCGCAATATGTACTTAATCCTGTTAAAGATAACTTTTTTGTGCTGGATATATCAAACAAAATCTGTGAACATGATAAGGAAAAATATTTCTTTTTAACTTTGCTAATTGATGAGTACACAGTGTTCTGAAAGAGCCAAGAGGATTGTCAATTAATAAAGCAAACACATTTCTAATTAATTAATTTCCAAACCAACACCTGGTGAGCTCTCGCTTCTCAGCCTCAGGCCACAATCTAATCACTTCTGTCGGAAACACTTGCTTGTCTTTGCTTGCCCAGCTGGGCCCTTACTCCCCTCTCAGGCCCCTGGGGTGAAATGTAAATTGGCAGGATGATGTCACAATGTTGTCTCTCTTTCACAATATGCACAAAAACAAGTTGAAATGCTTCCCAAGAGTAGAAGTTATTCAAGGATGTCTAAGATTGAAACAACAACATCTCTTTGGTTGTTTTCCAAGTCCCAGACAAGAAGCCCCCACCACACTCTCTAAAATTTATGACAAGATCTATTTGAGAAATCAAACTTGAAAAGACTCCCATAACGTGTAATATTATCTGTACTCAATATATAAGAAAATGTAGTCCACATCAGATTGAGGTGAAATGTATGTCTGCAAATAGCACAACTAAGTTATAAAAGGATATATTGTTCTTATTGTATATTAGGTAACAGTAAAATTAAATTAAAATATAAGCTCATTTCATTTTGAAAACAATGAGCAATATTGGGATGAAGTGGGTGATCATATTTCAACTAAAGGAAAGATTTAGAGCTCAGTAATATGTACATGAAGCAACTTCTGTTTCAAGGACACAAAGATGTTTTTAAGGAATACAAATAAACTTGATTCAATTTGATAGAACATCAAGCAGAAACAAAACTCTTTGCAGGGCGGTACTGCCTGAAATGTGTTACCTGTCAACATTACCAAGGGGTGGGTTTCTTTTGAAGACAGGGCCCCACCTGATCTTTAATTCATCATCTGGCCTGTAATTCTGCATTGATCGGATTTTGTGTCTTTCTGCTCTTCAGCATGTGAAATGCAGCTCACCTGGTGTTAGATTTGGTGAATGTCTGTGAAGACATCCAACATGTTTCTGGGTCATCATTATCCTGTTTTGTGAAACTGCTGCAATTACATTATACTACATGTATTCATTTTAAACATGCAACAAAGTTTTTTTTACGGTTTTCTTTCTATTTGCTCTCACAAAAACCTCTCACTTGGAGCATAATGCTCAGTTCAGGACATGTTTTTGTCACAGGCCCAAAAAGATTCACACGTTCCCACCTCATACAGCTGTTTTCAGGAAGTATCTTGATTCTATTTGATAATATGATTAGACAAAGAGGGCGGCACGGTGATGTGGGGGTTAGCACCATCGCCTCACAGCAAGAGGGTTTTGGGTTCAACTATGTCCTTTCTATGTGGAGTTTGCATGTTCTCCCTGTGATGGACTCCCAGAGTCTCGCCCATTGAATACTGGGATAGGCTCCAGGCCCATTTGGAAATAAGTGGTTTGGAAAATGGAGGGACATTTCCCATCTTAAATGAGATAATACAGTTTTTTTTAGGTTTTCACATAATTTTAAATTATTTCTTTCCATAATTACTTAAAAAACTGAAATACAGATGCTGACTGTATGTGCTATTAGGTTACAAACATACCAACATCATTTGTTGAGAATCATTTCTACATAAAAAGAAATGAAAAATTACCCAAAGGAAGCTGATTCTATATTACCATTTTGTGGGGGATTCTGAAGACAGTTTTATTCAGATTTGGAGTTGATTTATAATTGTGTAACTACAGGTAAGTTAAGCATTGTCTGTGTGAATATTAACAAGCAGATCATTTGAATAATGTAAAATACCTATTAAATTAAATACATCCTAAAAATAATCACAGTCAAACGTGTCACACCTTTTTTTTTTAAAAAAAGACTTCAATAGTAATAGATAAGGCATACAACATGTTCATAAACCTATCAAGCTTCTGTTAGTGAAAAATTGAAAGTGTATGTCCATCCTGAGCTTTTAGGGATCAACCATGCCAGTTTGAGAACACCGGTTTGTCCTTTGACCATTCAAAAAGGTTTTGCTTGTTTTCTATCTAAAAAATGAAATAGTCCAAAGCACATGATTCCTTTCATAAGTATGCAACATCATGATAGATTCAATCTTCTCCAGAGGCCTTCCAAGTCAATAACATCACAAATCCGTAAGCGATGACTCACTCTCCATGTCGCTGGATTATTTATTCTGCAGCACCCTGTTTGGAATTTGTAACAGACCACACTCTAATTTGCATAAGGCCATGTCTGCAGTGCACGTAGATGGAAGCATAGTAATTGTCTAAATTTGTTTCTTTTTCTATGTGCAGAATGAATGCACAATTTTATGCTAAAACAATGTTGCATATTTGTACAGGGCAGAAAACACATTTATTCAAGTATAACGAGTGGTTTGCTTTTAAACAAAAACACAGATCCACTCCCACTCTCACAGTTCAGAATAAGTCAGTAATGTGTGCTGGTTTTGTTGCAAATCTAATTTTTAAAAGATCTCGGGCCTGTGATCTCGGGCATCTGCTTTTGAGGAACCCGTGTTGGGAATCACTGGTTTAGATGAAGGTTTGGCCAATTCATTATAGCAGAATATTTCTCAAGGGAAATGTTCAACACTGATAAGCAGCTTTAAGAGATGCTCATTGCTTTAAACATCAGCGTCTGAAATACAGTGAAACTTTTCTGCATTCATCTTTAGCACGTGTTGTAAAAAAAGTGAAACCATTCTTTAACAGTAGATCTCATCCTGCTGTTATTGAGAGAATCTTTGATTTTTTTTCAACTAATTAAATATTACTGTCTACCTCATTAATCCCTCTTTCTTTTTGGAGGGTTATTTCCCCTTTTATTTCTTTGCATGAGTGTTTATTTTTATCATTTAGGGGGGCAACAAGAATGGAACCGCTTGTGCTCAAAAGGTTCTGATGACACTGACATTATGAACAGCATTGATAAACTACGCTATGATTTTCTTGTTTAAGTGACATTATTTTCTACCTTTATCTCTGAGAGAAGTTCCTTCGGGCTGGGTGCTGAGTGTCTTACGATCCCCCTCCTTTATGTTGTGAGTGTCACAGAGGGACAGATTAAGTGGATAAGGACACCAATATGGCCTGAGGCGGCACAACACATTGTATGAAATAATCTCTTTGCTCCTAAAGAGGTATTTAGAGCTTTGTATTGTACCCTGCAGGGTTTAGCTTGTTAATGATTTGTAAACTGCTGCGTTCAACTTTTTCATTAACCTACTTTTTATAATATAGATGAACATGTTCAACACGAGTAAAACAATGTTTTACTAGATAAATATGATAATATATGTTGTAATTGTGGAAGGTATTTTTCAGCTAATTTGCACATAATAAATACACATTCATAATAATAAATTGATCATTTGTATAAATGGCTTTTTTAGTATTATTGATGACATATTTTTCTTGTTTAATATTATCTGTGTGTATGCTTTTGTCGGGGGTTCTAATATTTCACTTAATTAAAAGTAAAGTATATGCTACAGTAAGAGAAAAAATCTTAGAGGAACCAGTAGTGCTTTTAGGTGAAGGTAACACAACCAGGGTACAAAGTATTAAGTACGTATTCTGATTTGAAATGACAGACAGATAAATGCAATAACTGCTACAGTGCTGCAGGCCTCTTCATATCAATGAAGGATGAATTAGCGCTACTCAGGCATGACACAGCGACATGACATGGCCCATGTCTGGGTCTATTAGGATCAAGTATCCATTCCAGCTGTTATTGTCGCATGTTTCAGATGGGGGTTCTTTTCCAATGTTTAGAAACTCTGGGGAAATTATGTAAATCTGATGATTATATCATGCTGAAGATACTTTTGTATTTATATGAGCAGCAAAGCCTCTCATTCTTGACACTTGAGACAAGATAGTTAATCTGTACAGTAATAATTGGTAACTTGAAAATGTTAATGTATGATCTTAGGTTGGAAAGATTACGGTAATTTGATCGAACTATTAATAATGGAGCACATATTCTTGATAGATTGTGTAGATTTGTGAGTTGGCTTTGTATAACATTTTACATTTGATCTCTCTTAGTTCCAGAGACTTCAATTTAGAGTTGTTTTGAAGGGCAGCATGTTTTGTCCTTTTTTTAAAAATAATTCAGTATTTGTATTTAAGATCCAAAATCTTACCATTTGAAGTCTGTACTGATATTCTCTGCAATAGGAGGAATTGTTTTTGGATGAGACCTATTGAGCCCAGTCTTTCTGGAAGAAGAGCCAGACTCGTGCTTTTGAGTCTTCTGTGCAGTGGGATTTTCCCCTGTGACTCCCATCCAGACCAAAGCCCACAATGTCACATTTTTCCAAGCGGTACATCGCTGCCCGTGCTGGAAAAAAAGGGTGACATAATTTTGGGGGGACTCTTCTCCCTTCATGACATGGTGGTGCAGCCCAGTCTGCCTTTCACCTCTCCTCCTCCTGCCACACAGTGTACCAGGTAAGATGGGCTTCACTTTTTGCTAAATTAATTCTCATTGAGCATGTTCTGCCTGTAATTCTGCCTATACCACAGTTAAAAATGACTCATGCCCCATGTTTCACTTGAATATTTATTTCTTCTTCCCCTAGATTTAATTTTCGGACTTTCCGCTGGATGCAAACCATGATCTTTGCAATCGAACAGATAAACAGAGATGGTAAACTTCTTCCAAACCTCACACTGGGTTACAAGATCTATGATTCATGTAGTACGCCACATCAGGCTTTAAAAGCTGCCATGGAGTTGATGGGAAGCGAAAAGGGGTCAGTTATTGAAGAAAAGAGCATGAGTAATGGCTCCTGTCGTGGGAAAGTACCAGTGGTGATTGGAGATGGAGGATCCACTCAGTCTCTTGTTGTGGCTCGTTTCCTGGGAGTCTTTAATGTGCCACAGGTAAATGCAGCCATGAACGTTTCTGTTATCCCAGAGGCAGCGCAAAGTACTGCTTTGGGAACTTTGACTTAAGTCACACCCGCTTCTGTAAGAATGTTTTAATCTGGGACACTGGTTATTTTTGTCTGAAGTAAGTCATTGTAGAATAAATTCAATATTGCAGGTCAGCTATTTCTCCAGCTGTGCCTGTCTGAGTGACAAAAGAGAGTTTCCTGCCTTTTTGAGGACCATGCCGAGTGACTTCTTCCAGGTTAGAGGAAGTTGAGGATATTCTTTTTTTTTATAATTTACTTCTGAGCCTCATTCACTTATTTTCCATCGTTCTGTTTCCAGGTAGATGCACTAGTACAACTTGTCAAGCATTTTGGCTGGACTTGGGTGGGTGTGATTGCTGGGGATGATGCCTATGGTCGTGGTGGAGCAAGCATCTTTGCAGATGAAGTAAATCCCACATGGATACATAAACAATGAAAAAAATTGTTTCTCATTTTACAGTTAAATTCGGATATCATCACAATCTTTATTTACGTTTCTTAGGTCAGAAAGTTGGGTGCTTGTATTGCCTTTCACGAGATCATTCCAAAGAATCGAACACAGGCTGATATCTCATCTATCGTTTCCAACATCCACTCGTCAGGAGCTCAGGTTGCTCTGGTGTTTGCTGTGGAACAAGATGCAGCTGCATTATTTGATGAGACGATCAGGTATGACCCTTTCATTTCGGTTCTTCTTCAAAACACTAGATTTTGTTGTTGGTATATTTTAATGTGTTACAGCATTTGAATTAATAACGTGTTTTTAACTACAAGATGACAAGCTTTTATTTCGTAATCTAGAGGAGAGCTCACTGGCATACAGTGGCTGGCCAGTGAAGCTTGGAGTACAGCAACCGTTATTTCTACCCCAGAAAAGTACCATCGTATTCTCCAGGGCACCATGGGATTTGCCATTCGAGGAGCCCGTATACCTGGATTGCTAGACTTTCTGCTTCGCCTGAACCCCTCAAGCCCAGATGCACACGAGGATCCTTTCTTGGTACCGTTTTGGGAGGAAATGTTCCAATGCAGCTTGGGTATGAAGGCTAATGGCCAGAAGCAAAAAGCTGACAATAAGCCTTTATGCTCTGGAACAGAGGAGCTTGGAAAGATAAGGAATATATATTCAGATGTGTCACAGCTAAGGATTTCCTACAATGTCTACAAAGCTGTATATGCCATTGCCCATGCAGTTAAGACCATGAGAAGCTGTAAAAATGGGAAAGAACCACTTCCACAGCAGGATTGTCCAGATACAGACAATATACAGCCATGGCAGGTACCACTTCATATGTTGATCACAAAGACTTACTTCAATATTTTTATTTTTTATTTTTTTTATTTCATGATGTGTTCTTTCGTTATGTAGCTACTCCAATACATAAGGGAGGTGCGATACTTGAACTCATTTGCTGATGAAGTCAAGTTTGATGAGAACGGTGACCCTGCAGCCATGTATGACCTGGTTAACTGGCAGCTGAAACCAAATGGAGAAATGGAGTTTGTCACAGTGGGAAAATTTGATGAGATGACCACATCTTTTAGGCAAAAGCTTCAGATCCAAGAACAGAAGATTGTATGGAATGGCAACCAAACCAAAGTAAATATCTTCACGTTGTAAAAAAGCGCCTGTAAATTGCTTTTATATTTTCCCAATGCATGACCAGTGTAGTTTGGGTTTGTTCTTTTTCTAAGGTTCCATTGTCAGTATGCAGCACCATTTGTCCCCCAGGCACCCGGAAGGCAATCAGACCTAACTTCCCTATCTGCTGCCATGATTGTGTGGCTTGTACAGCGGGGGAGATTAGCAATCAGAGTGGTGAGAAAAGGACATTTGAACAAAAGTTTCAATCTCCAAATTTCTGTGTAACAGTTGAGTGAAAAGGCGTGACATAAGAACTAAAGAATTCTTCCCTTTGTCCAGATGCCATAGATTGTGTGCGATGCCTGCCAGAGTTCTGGTCCAATGCTGAGCGGACGGCCTGCATCCCCAAACAGTTGGAGTTTCTCTCCTTTCATGATGCCATGGGCATCGTCCTCCTGACCATTGCCCTCATTGGCTGCATCAGCACTTTTGTTGTGGTCCTTATATTCCTCTGTCACAGAAGCACTCCCATTGTCAGAGCTAACAACTCTGAGCTGAGCTACCTGTTGCTCTTCTCCTTAACGCTGTGCTTCTTGTGTTCTCTGACCTTCATTGGCCAGCCTTCTAAGTGGTCCTGTATGCTTCGCCATACTGCTTTCGGAATCAGCTTTGCCCTTTGCATCTCTTGCATTCTGGGAAAAACAATAGTAGTCCTAATAGCCTTCAAGTCTACTCGACCAGGAAATCATATTATAAAATGGTTTGGGCCAGCACATCAAAAAGCGATCATTGCCTTTTGCACGATTTCCCAGGTAAGGACTGCCCAACATAAACCCTTATTTATAAAGCTTTTTCTGTAATGTAGAGGTTGAAATAATTCTTTCTTTGCAGGTAATAATCTGTGCTGTATGGTTGGTTGCAGCACCCCCTTCTCCTCATCAAATAATGCCACGTGAGAGTGCAGTAGTCATTTTGTTGTGTGACGAAGGATCACAAGTTGCATTTGGTTTGGTCCTTGGCTACATTGGATTTCTGGCCTGTGTTTGTCTGCTTCTGGCGTTCTTGGCAAGGAAACTCCCAGACAACTTCAATGAGGCAAAACTCATCACTTTCAGTATGCTTATTTTTTGTGCTGTGTGGGTAGCATTTGTTCCTGCCTACATCAGCTCTCCTGGAAAGTATGCCACAGTCACAGAGGTCTTTGCTATATTAGCCTCCAGTTATGGATTACTGGGCTGTATCTTTGCCCCAAAATGCTTTATTATCCTATTTAGGCCAGAGAAAAATACAAGAAAGTACCTGATGTCTAAAATTCCTTCTGGAAAATGTTAGGATTAATTCTATTTTTCTTGCAGTAATTATTATTCTGCACCAATTTAATATGCAAGACAATCGTAGTAAAGTAATTTTACCATTAGATGGCAGCAGAGTGTTATCTGCAATAAAGGAGATCGATCTGGATCAAACACACCTGTCACACTTTTTCTTCTTTTAAAAAATCCTCAACTTCTCCACAGTCTTTATTAACAAGCAGTACATCACCACCTCCAACAACAACTCTTTTTCCTAAGACTACATTCATGACACTCCCGTCATATCTTCCCACATGGGAAGTACTTCTCAGAGTTATATATGACAGCGATTTGGCATCAGTGTTCATACTTATTTGACTTAAGAGACTAAAATCAGGCCCATGTTTTCTGAGATGTGACTGTAGACTTCCCAGCTGTCATTGGTTAGTTGAATTTATGTGTTCCAGAGGCTTTTAAATAAAAACAGCACGCTTGGCTGATCTGAATAAAAATAAACTAAAATAATCAGGCTTTTTCCTGGCTAACATAAATCATCAAGCATTGATTGATCCGTTGTTCCTGTGAGGATAAATTGATATATCAGAAGATGGGAGATTGTAGACCCATGACGTCAGTAAAGATCAGTCAGGAAATAAAGTTAAAGGGAGTTTTAACAACACTGATTTATTCTCATCTTTATCCTTCATTTTTTTAATTTCTAAATGATCAACTAGTTTTAGATTAGGAACACTTTTTGGTAATGTCTACAGTGAAATGAACAGACTAGACAGTAACAGAGACACATAAGGAGATATTAAAATATTTTTTAAAAGGTTGGGTGAACATGAAGAAAAGGATTAAAGTAAAAAGCAGGACTTTTAATTGAAAAGATTTTTTGTTTTCAAAATAGCAGGTAAATACATTGCAGACGTTAACTTATGACCTGGATGCCAATAAAATGTGTCAGGTCAACTGACTGCTGATTCATAAATATCAGACAATATAATTTCAAATTAGGGAAGACACACAACAATAAGCCATACAATTTTGACGTTTTGTACAGTGAGATAATGGTTTTAACTGTATGGAAATTCAACCTAAAATCTTTAAAAAAAAAGAGAAAAACACACCAATCATTCAAGCAGGAATTCAGAAATACACAGGTAGAAAGATTTGGAATTTCTCTTCCAGGATGGTTGAAGCATCTATCATGAAGAAATTTATAAACTTGAAATGTCTGAAAAATATAGACAATCGATACAAAACTAAAGGGGCACAAAGAGAGTATACCAGGAGATAAGGCCATTACTTTTTCCCCATTTTCAATTTTCTAGATATCCACAACAAAAATCTGATGGGGTTCTCAATCTTTTACAAGTTTCACAAGAAAGCTGATCAAGTAAACAAAGACAAAAAAAACATAGCAAAAAAAAAACAGCATCAGTCAGTTGCAATGATTATCTGCCTGAGATTCTGCCTTTGCAGATATATAAAGGATAACAAATTATCAAAAGACAAAGTTACTATCACAAAACATTTATTTACATTTGGGGAAAGGTGTGTACATTTAATTAAACTGCTTTGACAGAGCTTTTCATGCACATTCTTAGCGGAAAATGTGTCTGTTCTTTTCCCATTTTCTGTTCGTTTTATTGCTTGTGAGCTGGTTCTTTATAGACAATGTTTGTCAGATTATCCGACCAGTTTGCTGATGACTATTTTTTTAATTCTTTATTTTTTTCTAATGTTCTTCTAGGAAGGCTCCCCAGGTGGTTGTGTGGAGCAAACCATCAGGAACATCATTTGGTTTTAAATTTTGTGACAAATAGGGTACTTATGGTTCTCTTCCCTAATGTTGTAATTAATATATACAACCTATGAATATAATGAAGGAGTAAAGCGGATTAAAACCATGATTGAAAATTATTTGCGTTTCTCTAACCATCATCCTAGCTCTCTGTCATTCTTCCTTGTTAATACCTCTTCTTTTCAGGTGGCTCTTTCTTTCTGTCACCCATTATGTAATGAGAAAGGGAGTCACAGAGGTGATGGGCACCCTGGAAGCTGCAGCAGAAACTAATGATCTCAACCATAATAATACCATTCACCAGAGACCATGGGTTCCCTCCATTATGCAGACCATCAAATAATTAAAATACTTTTTTGAAAATCCCTGTGTCAACATGTTAATACAAAATAGATGTCAGAACAATTGTTTTATTCTACTAAACTGGGCGAACAAACAAAAAGTGTGTTGAAAGCCGAGAGTTTCTTGCCATGCCTAATGTATGTGAGAGTCAATAGATCATACTGTGTGCAACATGCTCACAGTGGTCATGATTGACCGTAATCAAGCATCAAATCAATTTCTGAGCAGAGAGCATGATGAAATCTGGTTAACTTACAATTTCCGAAGGTTTATGCCGAGGTAGCCTAAGACACCGCAAATAGATTCATGATGATAGAAACCCTATGTGCAGAAAAAAAGAAGACGTGTTGCTCAATTTGATGAAAATCCAAGATGATCGATTTTAGTCCTGTATGTCTTCTCTCCTAATTTTCACTATCTGAACATCAGGTATTTTTGCTATTTTACAGGTTTCCAGATAACATTTAAGATGGAGTTAACTAAACTAGATCTTCTAAAAGGTTACTGGCAGTGGCCACTGACAGCCGGGGCCAAGGATATTTCTACCTTTATTACACCTTGGGGTCTATATTCCCATTCGTTCATGTCATTTGACTTCCGAAATGCTCCCACAACGTTTCAAGGCCTGATAAATAAACTGTTGGCTGGATTAGAGGGGTGTTCCCCTTACTTGGATGATATAATAGTGTTCAGTGAGACGTGGGGAGCTCATGTTCAGCGATAGGCTGCAGTGTTTAATGGGTTAACCTGCCTGGTAATTTGGCTAAATGTGAGTTCGGAAAAGCAACAGTTACCTATCTTGGCAAAGTGGTGAGGTCCACTCAGTATGGTGGTTTGACCTTTGATCGTGTGTGGTTGGTTTGTTTGGTTGGTTATGTTTTTAAACTCCACTCAATTTAAACATCAACACTGAATACTGACTTTCAAATAGAGTATGTTGATTTCGAGGGGAATTGCATTGCCCTTAATTGTCACTGTGTGGACCTCCTGTTATGCTCTCCCACGAACTGGGCATAACACCAAACAGAGCTATAACTCGAGGAACTCCACTATGACTAGTCACCCAAGAGAGTTAATGTAAGATTGCACCACCTCAGCTTTAAAGGATGTCGACAGACTGAGTGGGATTACTTTGGCTTCATCCAAGTCGTCAGGAACTTTGCTTGAAGACCAGAGGGAGTCAGACAAGGGGTAGCTGTAAGAAAGAATGTTTACCAACCACAGACATTATTGCACATAATGATATCCAGTTGTCTATTATTCCTCTCTCCAGAGTCAGAGGAGGAGCTGCAGTTGACCACAGTGCACAGATCAGCATATCAGAAAGTGGGGCACAACCAAGGAATAAAGGCCAATAAAATGCTGAGAAAACTCTAGTTCCTGAAATAAGACTAAATCTCTATTTGAAATTTTCTTATTTAATGAGGACATGAATCCAGGTGGTAACAGTTACCATTTGGTTGAACATATTGTACCGTAAAAGGATCCAAATTTAAATTCTGCTGCCAAAATCTGCTGCTGGACCAAAAAAAGTGGATAACAATCCCCAGGGAAGAAGAATGAACTGCTCCCCTGACCATTGAAGTTTGGCGGGCAGGAAGTACATGACGCAGAGCTAATTCCAAACAATTTACTTAACTTATCAGAGCAAACAACTGGTGGTAAAAGGAATGGCAACCCACTTAAGGCACACATTTTCGGTGACAAAAAAACAAACAGCAAAACTAAACTTTTGCACATAAAAGTCTGCTGTAAACAGCAGAAAACTCCAATTTAGTTGAGTGTAAAAGTATTTGCGGCACAGCACTGTAAAGAACTATGCTACTCCTTATTACAACACTTATACTGTATATTAAAGTCCATCCATCTGCAGGGGAGACAGCCAGAATGATCTGATTTCAAACAATCAGGAAAAACAACATGCAACCGGATTCCATAAACAGGCACAGAAAAATGCAGATTATGATGTGTGTACACACTGATTCTCCTGAGAAGGGGCTTTATTATTGTTTGCATTTCCTCAGATTTTTCACTCAATTTAGTCTGTGTATGAACATTAAATTATTATGTTAATAATTTGAGGACCAGATTATGTTTCATTCAGGTCTGATACCTAAAACCTTGTAATTGAAAGAGAGTTGAGAACAGTTCTTTTTTTTTACAAAAGTGTAATCCAAATAAAGCACCATTATGATTCCCATGAACCCAATTGTGATAAACTTTATACTCTTGTGAGCTGTGAAATGTCAAGTGATGATATCGCATGAGGATGTGGGTCTCCTTTTTCGTCAAAGATGAGAGGTTTGAAGTTCACCTTTTGCAGGTAGAGGGCTGTCTTGGAAAGGGAAAGGTTTTCTTTATCATCACAAAAAAAAAGATAACATTCTCAAAAATCCATGATTTCACTTGTGGTTCTGGCAGCTTACCTACCAGATAAGTCTGTTCTCAAGAATTCACATCTCTCCCCAAGTTTACAGTGTAAATGTTTTTCTTAGCAGGAGTTCATCCATGAACAATTTCACTCTAATGGTGAAATCTAAAGGTGACTCACTCATAATAACACTT
Source organism: Menidia menidia (assembly GCA_907169785.1). Classification (NCBI taxonomy): domain Eukaryota; kingdom Metazoa; phylum Chordata; class Actinopteri; order Atheriniformes; family Atherinopsidae; genus Menidia; species Menidia menidia. The sequence goes on from CAJRST010037777.1 coordinate 5,449,085, forward strand.
AAAGAATATTTAAACTTCAGTTAGAGTTACACAGATATATATAAATATGCTTCATAATACATTTTGCATTAGATTTTCAGAGATTTGTTTGGGTAAACAAGAGAATTTACAGTGGAGAGAAGAGAAATCAAACCAAAATATCATACGAAGACATCGTTTTAGTTGTGGCAGATCAGACGTGGCCCATGCTCCACATTAGAACAGCAGCTATCTTACAACTCCTACAGATTAAACAACTCAGTTATGATGTAAAACAGTGTGACAGTAACTGACTATGTGGTCAAAATTTCTAAGTTTGTCAGTTGAGCTTTCTCTCCAGTTTGGTCATATGCTGTATGGTAATTGCATGAAATCTGTGCAAGGCAAATGCAAACTGCCAAGTAGGAAGTTGGACAGGAGGTCTCAATTACAGCTAATTTCCTCCACTACACAGATCAACTCCAGAAGCCAACACGATGCTGGGCGGATTAAGTTGCACTGGGTCCAACATAGGCCAAACCACGATGTCAGGAGCTCAGTTAAACTGCTATTTACGAAAGGAAAATACATTTTCTACCATCTCACCTTTCACCAAAAAAAAAATTATTTCAGCTAATTTCAGCCAAAGCTGCCTCTGCTTTCATTCAACCAAGAAACAGGCTGCCAATTACAACATCTCCTGCCTGATAAACAGTACCTGGATCTGATTTACCAACAGCAACAGAGGCTCATCATCCCTAAAGACATAATGCCAGCAGTGCATCAGAGGGCAAATATGCATTGCTTGGAGGAGAAGAGTGCAGCCAGAGAACTTCCAAATGATGAAAAAAGTTTACAAAAAGAAAAAGTTTACATTAGCACGCCTTCCAGATAAAAAGGAATGCAAAAGAAAGATTTTAAAAGTGCACCTATTGTGTTATAGTCTTGTGCGCACAACACAATTTCACACCTTGGCCTAGTAACAGGGATGGATGCCAGCTTGAGAAAGTGTGGTTGCAGGTCATTTATCACCACATCAAAAGGAAGGAAGTGGAAGACAACACATCTGATCTACTGTAATCGCTGCCACAGGGGAGGGAAATCCAATTGCGGTCTAACAAGAGGGAAAGAATTTATTGGAGGGAAGATACCGAGCACAGTAATATGAAGTTATGATGCAGCATAAGGGTGTGTCCATTCATATTGCCAGCGATAGGGGTTTCAGAAAAATAGGGTGCAAATTAAATTATTATTACCTGAGAAATGAGAAACCTTTGGAACACGTTCAATGTTATTACATAGCTTCATGTAACCATAAAAGGAGCCTGACAATATATATCAGCATTTTACCACATATGCTAGGTTTTATGGCCGCATGTGGAAGCACCAATATAAATGTTCCACAAGACCAGGAGTAGATTATAAAGGGTGCTTAACAATGAGAGGGGTCGGGGGAAGGAAAGGAGAACTGTCATTTTCAGAAGCAGACTCTGTCAGATGCAAGTGCTCATCCAATTACACTCTGAGAGTCTTCTCTTTCTGCCCTCGCTTTCCTCCAAAGCTCACCACTTTCGGGTTCACCTGGTCTCTTTCTGCTCTTCTCATTCTTTGTCAAATCGTAAAAGGTATCCAGTTTTTAATACCATTCCCCCTCCACATCTCATGTCTTTAATGTTCAGTGTGGAGACCTAAAGTTGTAGCATTATCTGTATATTTCTGTGAATACTCTTGAAGCTTTTATTCTCAACAACCACCAAAGTGTAACATCGAACTGGAAAATTGAAGTTTCCATCAGCCTGCAATTTCCGTTCTGTTTTTTTTTTAGGTGCAGAAAAACTCATTGAACTTATTCTTCACACAAGTGGCAATTTTGAAGATTCTGCAATTTAGCAATTTGAGTGAAAAGAAACATTTAGTCAACATGTTGTTTATTTGCCATACACAAAGTGGAAAAACAGAAACCTACCAAATTAACAGACTCTTGAATTACATAAATCAAATTGGCCATTATTATAGAAAAAAAAAGACATAAAAAACACAAAGATGTATCATCTTGTCTCTTGATGACTGGACCATCTGTCTCTACATCATCTTTTCAAGGGCAGTAAATGTCTATTTTCTGAGGTCTACCACACCATAAACAATAGAACATCTGGCAATCTATATATTTTACCTATTTTGTTCATTTGTAGAGGTTTCGTCAGCTGAAACAAATAGAAAATGTTAAAAGAAATAATTTCAAAGTTTTAAAAAATCTAGTTTTTCCTATCACTTTTTTCACAGATTGTCCCGGAATACTGAGCTAAAGAGAAAATATACCCTCTAGAGACCAAATTTGAAAGCCTCAGCTGTAGGAGATCCCCTTGGGGGGGTACTAAAATTAACGCTAAGGGGAAAGCACAGCTGGGACTTTGTCCACAGAGAAAAGGCTGAATTAAGTCCTCCCTTACCACTAGTAAATGGGAGATAAAGGTATATTTCTCTTAAACTGTAATATGTTCATAAGCTGAGAAGTGGCTCGACTTAGATGGGACATAAGAAGGGCTAAGAATGGATTTAAATTCAAGTGCACCTGATTTGTTCCACCCTGCACGTTGATGCCAGAATCAACTCCTCACAGCAGGAAAACTGGTGCTCAGGTTCCGTCACATCAAAAGAGTAGAGCAGATAGAGGTAATACATCCAAGAGGGTAAGAACCCATTTCTCCTTCAGTCTGATAATCAAAATAATAGTTTTGAATTCAGTATTCAATGCACATTCTGCCAATAGGAAGTTGTTTTTATATGTGTCTGTCTAGTTGTTGGATCAATAGCGACACCGTAGACTGTGTTCCCCGTCCCTCTGCTGGTGGGATGGATCGCCGGCTACACCTACTGTGTCTTCATTTCTGCTTGAGAATAACATTCTCTGTAAAATGTATGATATGGCTCAGAGTAGAATTGTTTTACCAATGCACCAGAATAAAGACACATTGGTCTCAAAGTTATCAAATGTAAACAAAACTAAATTGTGTTTTCAGACACCCTGGTGTTAGATCATCATGTCCACCACTGCACTTAAAGTGAAACATCTCAATACATCTTTCAGATTTAAAATGTGAAAGCAAGGATTTTACATTTTGTACCTAAACTTGCCGGTCGGATGGCATGTTAATGTAAACTTTTTCTTTTTTTTTTACCTGCATTCATGTGTTCTTGTAGCTCACTTTATAGTTTACTGGGACCCTATCATTGGGTTACAGTGAAATTCTATAGTGCTATAGAGGCAGGGATGAAAAATGTTGCTGGACAGACGACTTCCTCAGCTTTCGTTTGTAGGTGGCTATCAAATAGAATTTTATATTCTTTCTGTGGCAGAAAAATAATTTGAGGGAAAATGTCAATTCATCACTCAAATGATTTCCCTCCGAAGGTACAGAGGGGAAAAAATCTCATCATGTTATGATATCGTTTTTGTATTAGATGCATACTGTCGTGCATTTGGCAGCCAAGTAAAAATGTTAATATGAAGTGGAAACACATATAAAACAAATCCCTGCCACAATCCAGCAGGGGTGATATTTAGAGAAAAAAAAGAAAATACTTTAATGTAGATAATCTTTCGTTCCATTATTAATCAACCAAATGAACATAATACTGCAATTTTCGGCCAGTCAATGGGTACTTTAGAACCTTTTTTCAATGTAGTACATTAATTATAACTGTTTTGGGCAAAGTGGACTGAGATCCATTAACTCAAGAATCACATACACATCCAGACGAAAACTCCTAAATGTTTTAACTATGTTTTGTACTTTGTTTAGCTCCTTAGAACTGTGGAAGAAAAATAATGTTTCATGACCAAGGGAAAAAATGAAGAATGCATACACTCTGGTGTGAGTGTGCAGGAGAATTACTCTTGTAGTGGCAACATAAATCTCTAGACACAGTCACACCATGTGGACTTGCCTTTTTCATGGAACATAAACAAGTCAGAGTGAAGTAAATCTTAAAGTTTTAGGACAGAGACATGATGGAAAGCTGGCTAAGAGTCACAATTACCCAAACTTTTTTCTTTGGATAAACTTAGTTAATTGAAAATGTATCTAGATGATTGTCCCTGAATCAGTCCAATTACTACATCATGTTGGAATAGAAAGGCAAATGCAATGCTATTATAATTAATTATACATGGTTGATATAAAAAAGGTAGACAAATAAGAGAAGAGAAGGACAAGGAGGAGAAAGGCTTTACTGAAGTCTTATAGGGAGACTTTAACTTACACATAAAGTTAGGAAGGTCCTCAGTCAAATGAGTAAATGTTGATGTAAATGTTGCTGAAAAGATAGAAACAAAAATTGTCTCCTTTTTTATAATGTCATACAGCTTGTAATAAAAAATACTGTGTGTCAGAGCCAGCAATAGTGTTTCCATGGCTACCACAAGTCCATTTTTGTTCTTTTTTTCGGCACTCTCATCAGATGTGAAGAGGAAAACAATAGGTATACAACAGAGTGGTGATCTGCACTTCCATAGACATCTTTAATTGCCATGTGCTTACACAGCCTGGAGAGTGTTCCCATCATAATTAATTTTACCCTTGGTAATAACTTCATGGACTTTTTTTTCCCCCTACCATTATTGAGCTCAAAACTGTAGCAAAATGAGGCATGATTTGAAAAGTCCCAGGCAGTATTTAAATTCAGCATGAGGCATTAACAAAAGCTCTTGGTTGCCTGACATATCGGGGCATAAGCTGACATTACAGCCGAGACTCAAATCCTGTAATAGAATGCTGTCAGCTTTAAAGGGTATTTTCAAGTCGGTATTTAATAACAGGAAATTAGATAGTCTGGTCAATACTGCAGGTTGTGCCACATCCACTTCACAGAAGGCTAGAGGTGTACACGTTATAATCCTGCCCCGGCCAACCAGCCTGCATATTTTGTGTCACTCTCAACATGTGCACCAGATGCAAACGTCAGGCTAATTAGGTTGAAATGGAAACTTTCTGCACTACAGCATTGAAAAAGAGTCAGTGGAAACATGTCTAAATCAACAGAATAAGGCGGGGGGAGCTAAGAACACTAACACATGCAGTCCTTCTGTGTCATGCACGTATAACATTTAACATTTTACTTCATAGTAATTTAATGACTGTGCCCGTTTTAATTCCCGTAGCCCATCTCATGTTAGCTTTTGTGCCCTCAAATTATTTTTTTTTTCAGTTTAGCATATGGTGCTGTTTAAGAGCACATCCCAGTGTAAGAGCAGAAAGTAATTTTATTTATTAACCAGACACCTACATTTTATATTGGATGCAAATTATAAATATAAATGTTTGTTTTTTTCAAACAAGGTACAGATTACTTTCTAAAAAGGACAGATTACTATCTTGGCTAAGGACAAGGTGGTTATTGTCCAATATTTTTAATATATACACATGATTACTTTAATTAAGTAGCTGTCACATGAATGGCTTTCACTGGATTGTCAAAGTGCATGAATTGCAGTCTGTGCCAAGCGTCTGGAACATTAGGTACAGCTTCAGTTTTGAACTGGAAAACAAACCCAACCAAGGATCTCATTTTTAAAATGTCATGCATCTTGTGTTTTTGTCCAAAGTAAATTGAGCATATTAGGATCAGCAGAAAAGCACAAAAGCATTGAATAACCACAGAGGACTGTTTTATGTTGTTAATAAAGTAATTTCTGCTTTTTGAATGCTTTAACATCAATGTTCTACTTCATCATTCTGACGATCTGGTGTTACAATGACGTTTAGCATCAGTGCAAAGCATTAGTTTAATCACACGTCTTAGCTAAGAGGGTTTGTTTCAGGACCTTAAGTCTTTTACTTTCTACATCTGTCTTTCAATGTTCATTTATATTTTGGAATTGAAATGAGAGGCTCACTAAAGGTTTAAACTGCCAGATATCAGAAAGTCTTTTAATTTTTCATGAAATTTGACTCATACCAAGTAAATGTTGGTAAAAACTATAATTGTAAAAACTTTGAAAGACTCTTTGAAGTCAGAATGTGGTATTCAGTGACAGCCAAGCCAGAGTGCGTAATTTGGTAAGTATCTGTTAAATCACAATGCCTACCTGAAACACATTCTCCCTTCTAATCTTGACAAAATTTGCACGTGTCATTGTTTGTGCACACGTGTGCAAGTGAGCATGTGTTCTTTTAGTTGTGTGTGTGGCATGTCTGAACACATGTACATAGAATATTTTATGCTTCAGACCTCACACACTTCCAGCTACTGCCACACACACACATGCATTCCAGTGGCTGCTTGTCGTCCCCCCACACCACCACGACACACACATACACACAAATACCACTGGACCCACTGTTAGGGTCACCCATAGGCCACACGAAGGAAAACTGACTCGTTTTACGACCAGAGGGCAGCGGAGGGAAGCTTTGTTGAGAGGAAAAACAAAAAAATGTCTGGCACGGCTGACTTTACAAACTGTCATCATGCTTTAAGGTTTTAAGTGCAGAGGTGCCTGCAATGTGTCATGTAGGCAGTACATTTTAAATCAAGTCACGTTTCTTGGTACTATCAGGTTTAAAATACCCCTCCTTGGTTGCACTTTGGGATAAAACCTCAGCAGTTTACAGCGCTCCAACTGCAAAACACTCTGTTGAGCCTCCCAGGAACATGCTGAGGTGTTGTAATGTTAGCTGCGACGGTAAAGTAGCATAGCTGCTAATGACAGGGAGGGCGAGAGCACGAGGAAAGTGGGTGGTGTGAACTTTCAGTTGTCTGCCAAAGTCCTACCAATCAGGGGAAGCAAGAGGGAAAGCTTGACGATAAGCAGTGGTAAAGGACACAGAGCTGAAAACAGCACTTGAATGAGTTGAAGTGATACTGAAAGGTGTTTGAAACAAATCACACAGTTCCCTTTAGCTTTTCCAACACATGAATGGAAGCAGAAAATAGGATAATGAAGGGAAGAACATTGTGAAAACATTAGGAAAAGTGTTACACTGATGATTTTCCAAGTCAACCAATTTGACTCTGGCGCACTGGTGACAGTCAATGGATTCCAGCATGCACCCCAATCCTGAAAAATCCCATTGGCTGCATCCCTGGATGGAAGTTATGTATGCACATTAGACGCCTTTGATTTTTACAGTGTGGTTCAAACCACTAAATGATTGAAATGCATACAATGTGGCTTGAAAAAAATCTGCAGAAAAATGAAAAAATAAACAAAATAAAGTTCAATAAATCGTCTGCTTCACTTTAGTATATTTATACAAAGGAGAGTGGGCCCGCCCCCAGCTCCTGCTGAACTCCCCCATTCCGTGGGATAGTTTTAATACTTGGCCTGAATGTTTAGCTGTTGTTCGCGTGCTTCTAGCTGGCATCTCTGTCCTCTACATCCTGCATGAAATGACTCTCTCTCTGGCTGCCTATTGTAAGTCAGAACCGCTTTCAGGATTATTTCCTGTTCATCCGTATTTTGGCTCTCCAGTTTCAGTGGACTCAAACATTTCCTGTAACAAAATATCTGCTTGCTGGTTTATTGCACCATTGAGTATATTAACCATTAAGCTCAGCGGGAGCAACTATGCACGCACATGTTGCATGTTTACCGTGTGATGACCTTTCAATTTGACAATTAACACCTAATCCCCAAATGCTTCTCGGGGGAATAGATTTGGGCTAATTATCCATTCCAATTAGGTTCTTCCCTCGGGAAAATTTGCAAATTAGGGTGAATATCCCACGTTCCTAACACCCCCGGTTAAATGAAGAATATTATAAATGTGGAAAGGAAACTAAAAGTACCCATCCATTTTTTTACATTTTTTCATCACAGACTTCAGTCTTAAGAAAAAACAAAAGAAAATGCTCTAGTATTGCTGCTTTGCAATTAGTATTTTTGAACATCAAATTAAGAAAAAAAGGAAAATCAAACATCATGGAGATAGATGGTTGTTTCAGTCCTGACATTTAGACGCCTCAGTGAGTGAAAACACATCCTGGTGTACCCACAAGCAATATGCAAGAAGACTTAGCATGTTATTTAAAGGTTTATTTTTAAAAGAAAAAAATGCTCCTCAAGATGATTATCAATCATTATAAAATATCCAAATACAGGCAACTGAGGTATATCCGTCTTTCTACAAGTTTAGTGAAAGAGTGAGACTGACAAAAAGAAGACAGCCTGACACCATTACTAGTGACCAAGAAACTGAAAGCTTTCACAAAAGACCAAAGCAACAGGTGAAGAAAGAATAAAGACCGGACATGAATGCATTGTGTCAAGTACAAAGAAGTGGCCTCGGTGGTCTAAGATTACCATTCATTGCACTAATATTTATATAAAAGGCAATGTCATTTATTTCCACAATTACAATCTAGAAACACAGCCTCAGTTAACATGAAAAATAAAGCAAATTAATTGGTGAATTGGAACCCATTAAATTGAATCAATCTTCTGGGTTGAAAATTACATTAAACATCCATTCAAAAGCTTCATTGTGACAGTTGTCAGATGACTTGATTTTTCTGTAAACGACAGTGGCAATCTCTCCAGGTTTGCCCAATGCCAGCTGGGATAGGCTCCAGCCCCCCAGCGAACAAATAAGCAGTATACACAATGAATGAATAGGGAACAAGAGTTTTCTAAAATTTGAGCGTTCATCGTGCTCTTCTAACTACTAAATATTGTTGAGCCTTATCACTGTCATTTCAGTTTCTGTAGATAAAATTTACAGTAAAATGTTTGCCTTTCATCAGTCAAAGATCAGAAAAATTCAATTTTTGATATATTCAAATAAAAACAAAGGTTAAAGTTCTTGTAACTGGTCTGTTTCCAGGCAACTCATGAATTCTGCAAAGAGTTGATGTCAAAGCGAGTGACTATGTCATGTGACGCGGCATCCTGACACATCAACCCACAAAGGTTAGTTTTTGCATCATGAGAGACAATGTTGTAGTTCTTGTCTTTTGGCATTTTTAGCTCACTGAGATAGACAAAAGAGCTCCTCCTGCAGTGTATTCTAAACTAGCCTAACCCTTCACTAGCTAACAGGCAAACATGGTAGCAGCATCATTCTAAAAACAAAGTAAATAAGCATGGGGAATAGCAAAATGTCTTCTTTAATGACATGTTTTCTAATCATTTTGTCTTGCAGTAATCCACACACATTCTCAATCAAGCTCAACCATAAGGCGTGTGAATTAGATTGACCAAAATTAGGGAGTGATTTATGACATAAAAACAGAAAGACCTCCCCGCAGAGAAACACAGCAAATTAAGAAAACATATGGTCTTCGAGTTTGTAGATTGTCATCTCAATGATTCATGACCAACTGTCATATTAAAGGCTTCATTTTTTATCTTGTTCTACTGAACACACCCACCCTTCCCCGTCAACTGCAATAACAATTTCTAAATCGTATATATATATTTATATATGACAGAGCTGTATAATATGGGATCACAACTAAATAGTTACTAGTCTAGTTAATAAAATAAATTTTGATTTCCTGTCATAATTTATCTAATCTAGCTTTATATTTCTACATATTTATATATATTTAGAAAGAGAGAGAGAGAGAGAGAGAGAGAGAGAGAGGTATAAACCATGAAAACATTACAAATACATTGTAGAGTGTAACTACATGTAAATGAATCCTGAACAAAGCTGAGTTTTATGAGTCAAACAGCTCAAATCCAACATAGAATTCGGTGGCCCTGTTGGATGTACAATATGTGTAAAAGGGTGTGTAGGGGTATTCATATGCCAGTGAACTAAGCATATGTATCTACTGGCCTCAGTCAACTACTTGAATTTTGACTGAAATACACAAGTAAAGATACCGGCATAGATGTGAAATGAGACATGGTGAAAACTGACAGAAATGAAAACACATGATGCGATTGTATCCAGTGAGCAGGAGAATAATTAGACTGATTGAAAGAATGACTGATAGTATTAGAGTTGGAGACAGTTTTTCGTCTGTCCATCCATATGTGAGGACGCAGTCTGCTGCTGCTATTGGATGAAGTGTAAACTGCAGTGTCAGTCCAACAGCCATGGTCCATCCAGTAAAAAGCTTAGGGAAGCTGTCACCTCCCTGTAGTCCTTAGTGAGTGCTCCAGCCATCATAGGGTCAAGGAACTGTAGGAGGGACAGGGGTGGCCATTCCAGGGGCCTTTGGATCACCACACACGGCACATGTTATCGGGGACCATGTAGCTGCTTTTGTTGCAGTTAAATGCTTTGGCGAATTCCGGGAAATTCTGCAGGGAGCCCAGTACTCTGTGAAACATACAGGGGAGATTGATGGTTGGGGTTGAAATTGTGCTACCGGAAAGTGACTAGAAATTGAAGTTTGTATGACATGTAATTTTACCAGTGTTCTGAAATGTTAGCTCAACTCTGTAATTTATTTCCTGCCCTTTGCCAGCAGCGCAGAGGTGACTGAAGCAGAGGAAGCACTGCTGGATTGACTTTACCTGAATTTTCCTGGACTGTGTACGTCCACTTTGATGGAATTAACAGCTTGCTCTGGTCGGTGTGTTCCACACCACACCTGTAAAATACAGATAGATAGATTTACATTGCTACTTAGATATTTGTTCATCCGCCAAATGCTCCAGCCTCATAAATCATTTTAGCTAACTCAATACTTTTACACATCCATCTATTAATCAAATTAGTCAATTTATTTATATGTCATTCAATAATTTGAATAGTATGAAGAAGCAGGGACCTTTTTCCAATTGAATGATTTTACTTCAATCAAAGGAGACTATGTTTTTGATAATATTTCCAAAAAGGACTTTATGCTTTTAAGTACGGAAGCGCATTGCATTCACAAAAACCAAAAAAAAAAGACACTTTATCTCGTAATTACAAGACCTCTCGATTTCATAAGCACAAGATCTTTTCACGTAATTATGAGAAAATGTGTGTAATTTTTTTTTTTTGTGAATGCAATGTGCTTCCGTAGTTAAATGCTCCGGAGAAATTAAAATAAGCAATCAAATTAAAAAGGCTCAAAAATCACTTGTTATCTCCCAAAAACAAGAGTTAGTCATCCAACTCTCCTTACAGAGCCAGAGAAATGAGAATTGTGCAGAGGTAAATTTTTCCAGGGTTAAAGACTGACATGCTGAATTATCTGAATAAAACCTTAATAAATGGATGGATAAATGAAAATGAACTCATACTCCAAAAAAAGCAGCTCAAATGATCACTTTTCTTTAGTCTTCTTAGTCTTCTTGATAGAGAAAATTGGTACTGTTCCCTACCAGCTCAAATAACCACATCCTCAGTGCAATCAGTCAATAATTACCTGAGCAAAATTTAGAAAGAAAAGTTGATCATGGGAAAGATCGATGCCAGGCAGTGCTGGCTCCTCTCCATGTTCCCTCACATAGCTCTTGTAGGCCTACAAAAAAAGCATAGTATTACTTTTCAAATTCACCAGGGGAAAAAACACACACTCAGAAAAAATAGCTTATGACATTTAGGGAGTCCATATTGCATAAAGATACATGATAGAACTATTAGTAAAAGTGGATTGCATCAGTAATCTAATCTCTAATGAAATATACCATAGTATATATTTTATTAACTTTCCAAGGTACATTTGGAAATCGGGCGTAATACAGGCATGTTACATGTTCAATAATTCTAACATCAACCATGGCCTAATAAATATGCCACAAGGAGAAAGGCCAAATATTTCCTGGCTTCTTATGTACCCAGCATATATTTAGATATTGAATAACAGGTAACTGAGCCAAAACTCCCAGTTTTGTGAATAGGTTATTTTCTGACTGCAGAAACATTTAGAAAAGAAAACAGATGTATTGTCATTGGAGATTAACCAATTGTTTGGGGACTGTGTTCTGGCCAGCACACTCAAGGTATTTTTCTCTTCATACAATGTCTTCCTCTTTACAAACACAGTCTTAAAGTTCGATGAACCAAATTCTGCATTTATATGCGTATGTATTCATCCTTATCTGACTTGAAATCTTCTTACTAAAAGTACTCTCTCTCTCTTTCTCTCTCTCTCTATATATATATATATAAAAGAAATAGCCACACGATGGTGAAATGTGCTCACAAATGGTAAATTAAACTGTCAGTGATCTGACACCATGAGCTATTTGTCAATTATTAGCAGAGACATGACAGAGCAAAGACAGAAACAAATCTGTAACCCAGGAACCATCTTTCTTATTTTTTTTCGGAATCCTTACCTGGTATGCCTGCCGAATCCCTCCATTGTCAGCGATGTTCTCCCCGAGGGTGTTGTTACCATTTAACTAGAGGCAGAATAAAAGGAGAGAAAACACAAAAGAAAAAAGGATACTCACTTTCCTCTCTGTTTCAGCAAATGGCAGATTTCACTTTTTTGGATATAAGAAATGGTTTCCCAGTAGACTAAAGTAGAAGTGGTCAAAAGAAAAAGACAAAGGAGGAAAGACAAACAGAATGAAAAGTATTCATATGTCAACTGAAAAAATCAAAGACTGGAATGGAGAGGAGAGGAGATGGAGCTGCAAAAATGAAGGAAATTACATAAGGATGAGCTGGTGAAGGTAGCTAGAAAATCCATAAATGCGATAAAGCAGGGTTTAAGAGCATATTCAAGAAATCGTTTTTTGAAAATGTGATAAAATCCTCCAGGAATATTGAGGAAAGATTAATGTGTGTGACTGTCTGCAGTGACATACATGTAATCCGTTGGCCAGATCCCAAGAGTAGTTGCTGTACTGATCAACAATGCACTTTGACAACTCCAGGAATCTCTGAGTAGAGTCTGGTGTCCACCAGTCCTTTAGGTCACCGTCCTTGTCGTAATTTCGCCCTAAAAGACATAGACTAAATAAGTCCACAGTGGAGTTGTGAAACTTCTGCTTGCCATAGCATTTACCATCATTATCACCAGCTCCCAAATACAGCTGATCTTAATTGGATGTTTCTATTTCCCGTGTGTTTCGGAGTGAATATCAGTACAAATGAACACTGATGCCTCTAAAGTGGAAAATACTGACTTCACACGACCCAATGGATATGTTTGTGTTGAGAAATGCCTGGAGGGGCAACTTATGAATTCAATAAAAAAGTCCTTTTCTTTTCAGACTTGGTACCAGTTACAGGGGAAATACTTCTATTCAAAGACTAATATAATCTGCCAAAAATGTTCCCGAGAGGAAGGGAGAGCAACAGAGTGGAAAATCATACCATTGTCATCAAAGCCATGTGTAATCTCGTGACCGATTACCATGCCAATGCCTCCATAGTTGAGAGATTTAGCCTGACCCTTGCTGAAAAAAGGTGGCTGGAGGATACCTGCTGGAAAAACTGCCAGCAAGACGGCACAGAAAAAATGAAATTGCATCATCTTTTGTCTTTTATGAATGGGTATATTTGTCAAAGCACACGTTAAATACCTATTTGATTTTTGCTGGATGAGTAGAAGGCGTTGACAACAGCAGCTCCAGTCACCCACCTGGAGACAAATGTGGATGAAGGAATGGTACGGAGGTAAAGTAAGAAGCACCCAGGCATGGCAAATTTCATTTTTTGATTACACACATTCAAATTAACCTGCAGTTATTAATACCCGAGACCAGTGTTAGCTCCCTTGCCATATGAGGCCGAACTCTATATGTGAGTGGGCGTTTGTGTGGGAGAAAGTGAATACTTAGCTGAGAGCGAGGTACGTACTGCAGTGGTTTACACCATAAGTATCACAAATGAAAAGTCATTTTTAACCGGTGCGATTAATATTTAAGACTGCAGCTCGAAATCACATCACATCTGGAATAAGCCTGTTAATTCTAACCCTCCTGTGGGAATTCTTACTCTTCTTTGTTGACTTTGACTCGGAGTTTCCGCAGGCGTTTCTTCTGCACATACTCCAAGTTCTGTAGGATGTTTTCAAAGTACTCCTCTGCACTGTAGCTCAGCTAACACCAACACGCCGCCAGAGAATCAGGAGGATTAGCAGTGATGAGAGCCATCAACACTTGGTCATATGTTTGCCAGCAAATTTCGTAAAAACAAAGAAATCATTGGGGTGTTCACATAGGCTACTTTGTATTCTCTTACATTCATTCAACGAATGATGAAAAAAAAAATAGCTGCATTTTTTTCCAGACACTCACGTCTTTGTACTCATTGTTGAGGTATTTATCATCCATGATGTTGTCAGAGTAGCCAATCCGTTCACGAATAGCTCGGGCCTGCACAGAAATAGATGAAAAATACCTTAGCTGTCAGTTCTCCTAAAGAAAAAGAAAATATATATGAGGATAGCTGTAGTTAAATCATTACTTTTTCCTCTGCTGCTTTCTTGGTCTCTGCATCCATCCAGGTTAGATCATCAAGGTTACTAATGAACACCTCACGAATGTCTTTAATCATCTCTTCCATCTAATCTCCATGAACAGAACCACACACACAAACAGATATAGCAACGGTCAAAAAGGTTGATGATAAAATGTAGCTCATAAATGGATAAAAAATGTTTGTCTGCTTGTTTATTTCTGCAGTGTGGGCAGCTCGCCTCACATTGCCTACAGATGGGGTCAAAAACCATACAAAGCATACTAAACATTCTTGTTCCAGATTGTTATTCAAAGTAAGAAAAAAACAATAACAACAGTTTTTGGAATTAGGCTTCATCATTATATATGGACATCAATGAGCACCTCGGGGTTACACATCCTCTGCATAGGAGTCTGCTGACCTTGGGTTACTGTCCCATTTTAATAAAATTAGCATTAATTCATCGTAATATCTACAGACAGTGTCTTTTTTAACATCTATTCAGGTTAAATAATCATAACTTGAAAGCACAAAGAAAATCACAAAACGTAATTACACAAGAATAACAAAAATAAACACGACAACGGATTATTAGTACATCATTGTGTTATTTTAGATACCCCCCTCTAGATACAAATCCACATTCACATTACGAAAAATAAATCAGTCAACGGTAACCACTTATATCTAAAAATGGGTTAGAAGAATTCTAAAACCTAAAAGTAAACCTCATTGGGTTTGACGAGTTGTTTGAATTTGATAATCCTCTTACATTTCTGCATGAGATTGAATGGATTTGGATGCCAAAAACAAAACCTTTTTTGTTTTTTGTTTTTTTTGCTCATTTGATTCCTATATTTGATTGAACACTCAATGCTCAATCTCCAGTCCCGACCAAAGCCAGCTGGAAAAAAGTCGCCTCTGGATCCCAGTGGTTTTATTCACTGATGACTGTCCAAGTGGATATACCTTCATTTCAGCATAGGGAATGTTCCTGTGTAGTGGAGTGATGAAGGCTTGTGAGGACTAAAGCATGTGTGAGAGCTGTGGGTCAGCTCCCTTCAACACACACTCTGCATGGCCATGTAATTGAGGACATGGGTGATGATTTGTAGTTGCATGCTGAAAACAGCTGCGTGTAGTTTTTTCCCTCAACCAAACACACACACGAGTGCACGCACATTCAGCAGGGGAGTTGGATATGAGAATGAAATGCTAGAGTAGGCAAACACTCAGAAGATGACAGACATTTATGGTATCTGAGACACTTAGGATTACGGACTCTGTCTCACACTAGCAATGTGACGCCTGTGCAGTCACGTGCCAAATCGCTTGCACACGTCCACACACTCACGAGCACAAAGTGGAGATTTACAGTGTGGGTGGTGTGAGCATGATAACAAGGACACCTTGTTCAGCTGCTTTCAGTGGATGCAAGCAGAAAATGCAGGACTGAGGCAGAGACATGAGACACAGAGGTGACAAAAACACATTTAGTCAGATAAGCCTGAAACACATGCTTTCATACTGTCTTTATGAATACATAATCACCCACACCACTTCCCTGCTTTCCTGCTGTTACAATTCAGTGTTATCAGTTCAAAACCTAAATTAAAAGGAAAAAGAGAGCCAGGCATTCAATTTTTGCAGATATGCTACTTTGACACAAGCGCTGGTATCAGCTTTCAACTTTCAGTCATATCTACACCCGTAAAAGGGAGTAAAGTTGAATTCCACTTCTACTAACCAGTTCTTTACTCTTTTCAGAGAAAGCCTCCTGCACATACAGCCGTCCTACAGCATTGTCCATGTTGTTGTTGACGTAAAGCGCGCACTGTCGCCACACGGCTGCCTCTGACGTCGTGCCAGACAGAGCCTGCAGGGAAATCAACAAGACAAAGATCAATCAGAGATGAAGGATGAACAAGTCAGCAAATTGGTTAAATAGGCTACCACAAGGTAGTTCTTTACACCCAATGTTATACATTTCAGTTACACTCCGGCTTTCAAAAATTGGGAAAGCAAAGGGGAAAGGGTTCAGAAGATGATGGAAAAGATTTAGACAATTAAGGTAATATGACTGTAGTGTTTGTTTCATACACACAGATTTCACACAGCTTGAAAGATACTGATTGATGAACAGATTCAGTCACATTTAAATATCTGGAAACAGCTGTATTTAGTCATTGTTTTTACTAATTCAGTGATACACCAGCTCTGCCAAAATTTTAAAAAATGGTCAAGCAATGTTAGACAGTACCCATTTCTCAACAGATAACACAGAAATGCAGAGAGTACATACTGTAACTCCCAGTCCTAAATATGGGACCAACCGTTGGTCTGAAGCTCTTAACTGGGATCTGAATAGGAGAAACATGCTATCTAGTGTAAATTTTATAACTTACTGGAACTATACCAAAACAAAAGCTAGGATCTGCTTAATTGAACCATTGGACTCCAGACAAAGCCTAAATCTTACTGAACTGTTATGAAAATGTTAAACCAATTCATTAACGTGCAACTTTGTCAGCTCATTCATCTAAAATTAGCTCGCTCCTCTCAGCACTCAGCCATGGTGATAAGACGCTGGCTCAGCAACTAAATCCAAATCCTCTTTTAAGCATAATGTTGTTACCGACAGGGTTCCAACTAACTTGTATTGACTGTAACACTCAGCCCAGTTTTTAAACGTATTGTCACACCACAGGACACATTTCTCAAGCAGGGAAAAAACAAATACATAAATGATGACAATCTCTGCTGGAAACAGACATGACTAAGACTCATCTGCTATTGTTTAGTCTGGGATCATCAGTATTTTCCACACTGAACAAAGTAGCTGAGAGAAAACAACAAAGCAACGCATGCAGCAGGAAAGGGTCGGCAGGCAGAATTCATCATTGTTGAAGAGAATTAAGTTGCCACCATGGGCTTTTTGAAAAGGGCATGGGAGTCACAGTTGACTCATTTCCACGCATCTAAATTTAGTCAAACTTAATTGTTTTGGTCAAAGTGAACATCCTTGTAAAATATGTCCCAAATTATAATATTCCATCCTTTATATCAACATCCAAATCTCAAAGTATTGAGTACCAGGGTACTGGTCGTGTACCTTGCGTAAAGCTTTCCTGGTGTCTCTGTAAGTTCTGCTCAATCCCACCACCATGTTCATGGCAAAACGCCACACCATGTAGTTCTGTAGATCCCTGTGGGGAGAAAATGTATGGTGAAACATGTTTCCCTCCTCATATTAAACCACGATGTATTATGGATATACATAAATTGCCCACCTTAAAACACATGCACACAACTACACATAGAGATTACATTGAATACATGTACCTCTTGGTATATTTAGCCAAGACAAGGTTTAGTCTTCTGTAATAGTTGGGAGAGTAGTTTATGATTTTTTCTGTGTCAGGAATGCTAATGTTGACAGTATCCATTATCTTGGCTGTGAAGTAACTCCAATTGAATACCTACAGGTTGAGAAAAAAACACAAAAGGAGCAGAAAAGAACATTGGAGAGACAAAAAATTAATAGAGGCCACAAGTTTAAATAAAGAATTGAAAGTTGTTTTTTATTTTTACCTTTGAATCAACCTCAAGGGTAAAGTTGCTGTTTAGGTCTCCCAGTTCCATTTTATTGTAAAGCAACACTGGATTGTTTCGATCCTCTGGAGTATCAGTGGCCTTGGCAAGAGAAAAGACAGGGAGACTAAGGAATCGCAAATGCAATCACAACCCTGTTGTTTCGGATACATGCACACTTTTACTGCAGCTCAGAAGCATCAGACATGTTCAATATCCCAGAGGTCTGTAAATGTCAGGGCTCAAACAGCCAAGTGGAGTGGATGTGAAGCATGTCAGAGAGCAGAGCAGAGCAGAGACCAGCCAAGAATGACAAAACCAGAGAGCTAAAAACTGTTGATGTCTTCGAAAAGTCATGTTAGAATCAGACGAGTACAATAGCTTTTATTTTTTCATACATGCTGACAGGAGAAAAGTCTGGACTACATGTTGGTGACAAGAAGCTCATGCAAAAAAAAAACAAAAAAAACAATCAAACAAAAAAATATATGGCTGGGTGACAGTGAAAAGCAAAATAAAGCATTTGCTCTGTCCCTGGAAAGCAAGGTGTCACTCTTTCTGCTTCCTGAAGAACCATGAATGGTTTTGTTTGAGGACAGAGAAATGATTGAGAGCATGAAAGCTGTCTGTTTTTTTTTACTGAGCTCCGGCCAACGGTGGTTCCAAGGTTTTAAGCGCTCATTGTATGAAAGCAAACACAGATACATGAATAGTGCGACCCTTCACAGCCACACTAGCTTTTTAAAATAAATAATTCAGATTTATTTTAATTAACGTACCTGCTGGTATTGTTAAAAAGATTTGCTCACACAATATCATTTAAGCAGAAGTTCCATAAATGAGATGAATGTTGAACGTCAGACCAAATTGTAGGTTTTAAGATACCTTGAGATGCATTTTGTTCTGGTTTGACCGCAAATTAAAAAACTGAACTAAACTAAGATAACAGTGCAGTGTAATTAATGGTACTCAATTACTATGTCCAGTCCAAAGACCTGGAAAGAAAGACTTTGGGACCAGGTCGGTTAAACTGGTATTTAGTAGTGTGTGACCATTTAACACAGTTCATTATGAACATAAAAGGACTTTAGAACTCCTGAACTAACGTGTAAACAATAAAGTTATCTGATCAAACTCGATACCTTGCAGTGTGATCCTGGTTCTCAAAGTATTTAACTTTTTTACTTTAAATATCAGCTAAATATTTCAGCATAATTCTCTTTTTGTCTTTACCATATGTTGCTGCTCAATGACCATTATTAAAACATTTTTTCGATGAAAATACAGTGTCAAAAGGGTAAATAATTATCATTCCCATGTCATCTCTGTAAGTATCCTTACATTTGCAATGTCCCGCTCTAAGTCCAATACTCGTGCCACTTCTTCTCTAATGCTGGTTTCATTAATGGTCAACCCCCGGTCAGAACGAATCAGCTTGGCCAGGTCAATCATGAACTGCTCGTAGGCCCGACATGCCTGTAAAACATATCTGTTACTGATACTTGCATAAACAAAATTAGAGGTAACATCATGCACATATATACTCAGTCTCAAACAAATGTTATTTACTGCAAGTACTGCATATCAATCAAGACTAGATAATGAACTGTGAAGTAAAACCAGCGCAGAGGATGTCTGGTTCAATCACACAACATCTGGTACGGATTGGGACGGAACCAAATTTTCAGTTTCCTTTTGGATTTTAATCAGCATTTGCTGCCTCCGGTAGTGTTTTATTCCGGCACACACACACTTGCTTATGAGTGTGTACAATGTGTTCAAACAAACAGAAAGTTAAATCATTATTGAACTGATGTTACAGCTGATGACCTCATTTGTCATGCATTATGTTTCTAGAAACAAACTCCAGGGGACTTGGAACCAGACTGAGTGGCACTAACCCAAATAAACACAAGGAACTGCTTTTGCCGTACAACAATCATATTACATTCCTGTGTGTAAGTATGGGAAACTTAAGCACACCTCTGCATAGGGACCATTGCAGGCGTAGTAATCTCTGGACAAGAGACCAAGGCTCGTTTGCTGATCAAACTGCAAAACCATGGATGAAAAAAATAATAATAATTATGTGCTCTGACAGGTTATATGAGACACATATAGCTGTAATTGGAGACAAGGGTTTTTTCCACTTACATGAATGATATGTGAGTTTGAGTCCCTATCATCAGTGCCAACAAAAAAGTTAACCAAGAGTAGAGTGCCGTACTTCTCATTTAACCTAGCAATTACATCCTCCAATCTCCAGGTTTTCCCTGAAGAAATAAGATGAAGAAGATTAAAAAAGAAAGAAATGTCATAAAAGTCATCACCCTATGGGAGAATGTGAACAATATGCCCTGTACCATAGGTTCCCTCCCAGTTGTCCACGGCTATGGGCCACTCAGACACGTCAGGCAGCATGTTGAGCAGTGGAGCTCCTCCTCTGAGTTCAATCAGACCTTAAATCAAACAGTGATAATCACATAATCACAAAAAAATATCTTTCATCCTTTTCAGTCAAACCACTCTTTTG